>LPNX010075543.1:85055-99461 GCA_001517045.1 Pseudotsuga menziesii | reverse complement strand
ACCCATATTCATTATCAAATCCATTGTCAAAAATAAATTCTCATCCATCTTTAATCTTAAAGCCACATAATGTGATCAAATTTGACAATATCATGTGACGATTGATGAGCTCGAAATCCACATAGAGAAGTAATCAGATTTGACAAAGTACTAAATATCCTCACAACAACTAAATACCCCGTATTTGTCGGAATCCCCATACCTATGGTCATGAATTTTTTTATAGAATTTTCAAAACGTATAACTAAATACCTCGTATTTGCCGGAATCCTCATATCCATGGTCATGATTTTTTTTATAGAATTTTCAAAACGTATAACTAAATACCCCGTATTTGCCAGAATCCTCATATCTATGGTCATGAATTTTTTTATAGAATTTTCAAAGCTTGTAAAAATATCATGAGATTTTATAAAATGTTGGTTCTTGAGGATTTTTATATTAAGCATTTAAAATTGTCCAATAAACTATAAATTGCAGATTTTGTGAGTTAAAGTTATTCAATTTCAACTGAAAATTAACCTAAAAACTCAATATGATCACTTGTTTAAAGGACTCTTATTAAAATATGGTATTTAGTCAAACAACCAACATAAATTACTATGGTCTAAATTAACTCAATCCCCGCAGAAAATTAACCTAAAAATCAAAATGGTCCCCTGTTTGGACGGCTCCTATTAAAATATGGTATTTAGTCAAACAAAAATGGGTTATTGTTGAAATTACGAAATTGTAAAAACCGTATTAATGAGTTTACATATGGGGTTGAAGGTGATATTCATTGATATAATGGGGAATGTGATTGATTTATATTTTCTAAAAACATTTTTTTCCTTATACTTTTGATTATGGCTGCTTTACTTGGAGGAATAGTTGAAGAGTTCAAGTGAAAATGTTGTATTATCATGTGCAAGTCCCCAATCATGATTAGTTTTCTAGCCTTAATTTCCATTCCTTCAATAAGGAATACATAGATCTTATTACCTTTCATAAACCTCATGAGAAACTACTTGGTTGTGTTCCTCTAGAATCAATAAGAATCCCCTAAATATTTTAAATCTTATAATTAATTTATACCATAATTAATTTATATTAAAGATATGAATAACATAATCTTCTTCTAGGTTTTTCCTTTCACTATCGACAAATAGATTACAAAAACATCTTTTTCATTAGTTATATTTTCCATTACCCATAACTTCTCTTCTTTTTTGCATGTACGACTTCTCCTCCTCTCCCCTTTCGATGTGAAATGTGTCCTACTCTACAAGCTATGAAGATTCCCCCATGGCTCCCAAACTATGAGCAACGGACTACCCTTTTGAATATAGTATTTTTGTATAACTCTTCCTTGACTATATTACAAGAATATTTCCACATGGACATTGACAATAATGAGGATAAACTAAAGTTTTTATAATAATATATCAACTATTTCTCCACAACTCATTTTTTATTCTTCCACTTGTCTTAATTTTCCTTCTTTGTCTTCAACTCCTAACTTACCCCTTTAATATGACTTCCCCCTTTAGTACAATGTTCTTTTTTGCACCCCAAGGTGAAGTTGCTAGTTATAAATGGATAAATTAGTTGGTTGCTTCTTATAAAGTATACCATCATCATCGTCAAATAAAGACACCCTTCTCAGCTTTTATGGGGCAATGTTGAGATATATCAGCAATTCATAGTATTGATAATATTGGTGGCCATCATGTAGGTTCACTAATACATGATTATAAAGTAGATTTCAAATCCCACATTGATTGTTCTTGTACATTACTAGAACCCATTCCTTTCTATGTTGACTTTGTCAAGGATGTCCAGTAGTTCTCTGCCTAGAGTGGGTTTCACAAGAAATGGAACAACAATACAAGGGTCGAGTAATGCTCTATGTTGTTTTTATGTGCATGGATGCCACAATTGGAGACTCCATATTCTAGTATGGTATTAATATATCTAGTATGTATTTCCAATGCTTGCAAATAGTTCACTTCCAGTTTATAGTTTCATTTAGCCAATAATGGTATGTACATTATCTGATAATGATTAGAAGACAATAATTGGATCTTATATTCTTCAACAGATTTGTTGAATTCTAAAATTACTGAAGCCTATATGTTGTAAATAACAGGTGGAGTGACATCCATGGAACCATTGTTAAGAAGTTATTCCTCATAGTTTACCACCATAAGAATTAAAATTCCCATAACAACAATTACTACAAATATAACAACCAAGGTATGGCTATGTTCGCCTCATCCCTCTACATTGAAAGCCTTAGTTCTTCATTGTTTATGTCTCCTATAAAAGGAAATATGGGAACTAGGCCTGTATTATTAACAGAGATATCAATATTATCATAGGAACTTTTCTAAATGTTGAGGAAAAGTATTTTCCCATGGTCATTGTTGGGTGCATAATGCTTGGCATAGGAATTGGGTTCATAAATTAGGTAGGATTGTATGGGTTTTGTGGATTTTGAAAGTGTATCAAAAAAATTGTCGAGAACTAATGGTTTAGTTATTTGTGTTTAAAAATTATTTCTTTCAACCTAAATGACTTGGGAATTAGGATTACATGAATTTTAGTCCCACTTAGAATGAATTTGGGTTATAGAGTTTTTAATGTGAATTTGAGTGAACGAGATTTGCACACTTTTTAGTTTGGATAAATGATTCGTGTTTGCATATTTTGTTTATAGGTTGGATATGAAGGACTCTAGTTTACAAAGTTTTTGGTTTGAATTTGTGTCAAGGTCGTTCTTTTGTATCTCTTCAAGATGCCTTCTTCAAAACTCTGTGGAGGATTTACTATTATGTTCCAGTTGGATACAACACTCGGGAACCTCATATAAAATACATTTAGTTATAAGGCTCTGAACATAACACATTGGGGATGGTATATATCTTTGAGTTTTGTTGCAATCCTTGTAATTTTGATGACATTTGGAGGAATATTGTTTCTGGAGAACTCCAATAGTCTAATTAAACATGGCCATGTAGACAACGGTCATTCTATCATGGAGAATATTTGGGGCACAAGGCATGTAGATGTAGAGTATGGATATTTGGTAGATGCATAAGTGATCTGGATAAAACCATCAAAGACCCCTTCATGAATGTCTTTGATAGGAGGAATAAACCAAATCCAATGATGGCCATCTGCATGCCCATGTTTTAGATCTTGACTAGAATCAATTTGATATTGTTGTATGTCCATGTTATTTTTCAGGAATTTGGTATTTAGTGAAAATGATTTATTATATTAATATGTTTTGACTAGAGTTGTTCTTGTACTTTCCACCCTTGTATCAATTTCCATTGTCGACACATGGGGATGAAAATCATCATTTCTTGTGTTCAACCTTTATGTTTTCATTGATGTTAAAGGATAAACCAACCAATCTGATGAAGGTTTGATTTCAAAAGATAAACCATCAAGTTTAATGAAGAAATATGATGGTACTAATGTCATCCACATGAGATGGATAACTTGAAGTAAGAATAAATGGAAGTGTATGACTCCATCAGGAAAAATATTTCTATGTACAAATCCAATTTGAAGAAATACATATGGAAGAAAAGTGGAAGGTCAAGAAGTGCGCAAATCTCGCCAAGACATGGGACATATGTGCACAAAACCCCACAAAGTTTAATTATTTAAGTATGCATGTTGAGAAAGTATCAAATATGGTGGCTAGCTCAACCAAGAAGAAATCAACTTGGGGCATCATCAATTAAAAGGAATTCCAACTTACAGACACATCTCTTGAACAAGAAAGTGTATAAATAAGCAAGAGATGGAATCATTGTTGTATGCTTGTGACTTGAAGCATGAAGAAGATTTAATATTTTGAATGAGAAAGCTTCTAATTCTTGGGGTATTAATGTCTTGTTGATTGCAGAAGAAGTTTGTGCAATAGAGTTGGATTGTGTGAAAATGGATAAAATGAACAACATGAAGTTTACAAATTAGAAGGATACTTGAAATAAGGATGTGTGGAAAACATACATAGTAAATGACACAGATCACATAATAGCAGAAGGGATGGAGTGCTGCTAGATCATAGATATCCAAAGATTGCAAGTTGTGAATGTTTTAAAGTATATACTGTCACAGATCATCGACCATTTTGATGCAGATAATAGAAGGATAAGACAAAGATCAAATAAGATACAATAGTTGCATATCATAAAGTCACAAATCGCAGATAAGGTAATTGTAAATTTCAGTTTTTCTTTTGATACACAAATATTCTTATGAGAGAGGGAGGAAGGGGAAAGGAAAGGGAGTAGCAACTTCCTTCTGGTGGGTGCTAGTAAAACAATCAAGGAGTCATAGCTTCCTTCCAGTTGAATATGGTAAAATAATTTGGAGTTTTATTGTCCTTCTTGTTGGATCTAGTAAAAATATTAATACGTTGTAGCCTCCTTGCACTCATTGCTAGTAAATGTAATTGGGGGTTTGTGCTTCCATTTAGTTGTAGGTACATAATTGGAGACTTTCCTTCAACAAGTTGGTTCCTGCATACTGCGAGTTGGAGCTAGCGCAAAGAGATAGTTATTTGTTCAATTTGGTCCCTGATGTTTATCAAGTTAGTGTTTGTGTAGATATAAGTCTTTATAGGTTGTTGTCTATAATCACTAGGTTGATTCTTGCAAATCAGGTTGGCATGAGTGAGTTGGTGCTCATAATTTCATATTGTTATCTCTCACATATGTAATATCTCTCTCTCTCTCTCTCTCACACACACACACACACACACTTTTATATAAAGTTATTTCTACAGATTATCTGCGCAAGTGTGTCCTTTATTACGTCTGAATAAAAGTTTTTAAAGGTACACATTTTTGTTAGGGGAAAAATAGTATATTATGTGCAATATACTTATTCATTGACCTCTCATCATATAATAATTCCAACAATTGGTATCAGAGTGGATGCCTTATTAACATTTTAACCACTAGAATATTGATCCTTGTGTAGAAATAAACAAGGAGCAAAGACTTTCCACCAACAGAGCACAACGATTCACTAGTTCTAATTACACCTTCTCGAGAAGAAGAATGGAGGTATATTTACAATCACTTGGGGTAGATATATGGAATTCATTGGTAAATGGAAACACAAATCTTGAAACAACTCCAATTGAACCTACGCATAAAATAATATATGAGTATAATGTAAAAGCAAGAAATGCCATGCTTTGTGGGATGGAATATGTTGAATTTACTAAATTCATGCAATGCACTTTATCCAAGGTGATTTGGGATAAGCTGAAGAGTACCTATGAGGGTGATGAAAAAGTTACAAAGGAAAAATTACAAACCTTTTTAGCGTTGTTTGAAACACTGCAAATGAAATAAGAAGAAGATATTGTATCTTGATTTCTACAAGTTGATGAGATAGTAAATTCCCTCAAATGATTAGGAGAAACCATCAAAGAAGAGTTAGTTTTGCAGAAAATAATGATAACCTTTCCATCTCGGTTCAACTCAAAAGTGACAGTTTTATAAAATAGAAACAATATGGACGAGATGACGAAGGATGAATTACATGGGATTCTCACGGCATATGAAATGATTATAGAAAAACAAAATGACACTAGAAAAGAATTTGTTTTTAAGGACACAAAAAAAATAAAAATGTAGCAAGCAAGAATAGAAGGATCCATCTGACATATCAGATGAAGAAGAAGCAAATTTTATAAGAAATATAAAAATGGAATGTGGTAAGTCTAAATGTAAGTTTCTCTTTAAATGCTTCAAATGTGGTGGAATATCCCACTCTTCCTCGAAGTACACTTTTAAGGAAAACAAGGACAGTGACATCGATAATGAATTAGACTATCAATAAAAAAGAAATGTGTATCAATGAAACACAGTAGAGAGAAAGAATAAACTTTCTAAGGAAAATAAGAGTCTATATTCCAAATAGGACAACAACTCATCAAAGGAAGAGGAAAACCATGATAATACAAAATATGAAGGTAGCACAACCTTTATAACCACACCATGGATCCCAACATATTGAATCTATTCAAGGAAATATGAAAATATATTTCATGGATAATATACATTCCTTTATGGTAGGTAATTGAGAGGACTATGTGAACCAGACAATGGAAGGCTCAATAATTTGGAGTATTAACTTATTTGATAGTGACTCTAAATAAGCTTGGGATGATTGGAAGAATGGAAAACACAATATCTCTTCTATATATTACATAGTGATCTATTCAATCTAATGGATTGTGGTTGAATTCAAAGATACACTAGCATGCGATGGTATGAATGGCTTAGACAAGTTTCTATAGAAAATCGACCCCTTGAGTGTGGAAGAACATAGCATGGACATCCTGGATACAATACTAAAAAAAACTCTCACAAGATGTTGGGAAACACATGGAAATAATCTTCCTATCTGGAACACAACCAGTTAGCAATAATGATCAGGTTCAATCCATCTATGCATGCTAACACAGTGGTGTATATCTACATGAGGGAGACCAATCCATACATCCACATTGACTTGTGTGAACATTGGTGAGAATCAAATAAATTGTAGCTAGAATTATGGGTTCATTAGTTTTTCATTGAGTTGGGACCTATCCCTAATTTTATGTACTTACATGAGGAGACAAGGTGGATACACCTTACATGTATGTACTTACATGTATGTAATGGACAAACCATCCAAGTGGGAGGATAATTTACACTTGGTAGAATTTGCATATAATAATGGACAACACGTATCATTGGGAATGAGTCCATATGAAGCATTTTATGGAAGAAGGTGTAGGACACCAGTGGCTTGGGATAACCTAGTGAACATGATTGTGCTTGGTATATAATTGCTTGAGGAAATGGAGCAAGAGGTTGTAAAGATCAGGTAGAACTTGAAAGCAACCCAAGATAGACAGAAGAGCTATGCAAATAAGCATAGAGTGCACAGGGAGTTAAGTGTTGGGGATCATGTTTATCTTAAAGTGAAGACAAGGAAGAGTTCCCTGAAGCTTGGGAGTTGTGCCAAGTTGTCACCTAGATATTACAGGCCATTTGAAGTGCTTTAAAGAATATGGCCAGTTGCATATAGAATTGCATTTCCTTCTAGCACTAGAGCACATAATGTTTTTCATGTTTCTTTTCTTAAGAAATATGTACATGATCCTAACCATGTGATTAATTGGGATGTGATCCAGGTGGAACCCAAGGGAGAGTTCCAAACCAAGCCATTGTGCATCCTCGACAAGAAGGTCACAGTACTTCAAAACTGAGCCATCGGATAGGTAAAGGTGTAGTGGAAGCACTACGGTCATAATGAGGCTACATGGAAGCTAGAGGATGACATGAGAGTGGCACATCCATTTTTGTTCAATTTTGTAGAGCACTAAGGACAGTGCCAAGGAAGGGACAGCGGAATGTAACACCCTAGTTTTGTCCCCATGGTATTTAATCTATACATGATGTAAATATGGTTATTAAGTCATGGCGAGGAGCTCAAGTCCAAGGCCCTACCATCAATTTTATGTTTGTGTATCGGTGATCAAGATCGATGTTGAAGGTTATAGTGCTAGTTAGGCACAATATATTTTGAGATATCATGTAAATATGTAATTTAATAAAATACGACAACTAGCTATGCACTACAATGAAAGAGATGGGGGCATGATTTCACAAGCAATAGGGAGGGGATTTATTCAAACCCTTGAGCCAATAGGGTGAGGCCAGATGTCAATGGGAGAACCCATAAACCCTCAACTACCCTTTTTGTCCTCTGCACTCAATCATTCAATTCTTCCAGAAGTTGGTTGAGGCATTAATGTCTTGGGCAGGGGGAGGCATGGAAGTCGATGTCGTACCTGAGCAAGTATACCATCTCTGGGAACCCATTTCTGGCTTATGGGGCAAGTAATCACCCAGGAAATGTGTTCCCAAGTTCATTCTTTCCTTCTCGCTCAGTTGCAAGAAGGAAGGAGGGGAGGGGTTGTTGTTCATTGTTCGTAATTGATTTTCATTGTTGTTCTTCAGTATTTGTTCTTCCCCATTCATGCATGAGGATGAATTTTCACCTATCCTTGGATGGGAACCCTTGTTGTTATGTTACCATGTTGTTTTGTATTATAGAGTGGTATGGAACCCTAGTTTCCTATGTTACACAGTGGAACCCTGTTTTTCTCTGATACCTTGTGGTTTGTTGTTATGTGTACCCTTGTTTGGGTCTGAACTATAAGCAAGACTTATGACTGGAAGAGACGATAAATTGGCTTGCTAAACCTAGTGAAGAGAGGAAACTCACAAAAAGATAAGAGTGGCTAGTGAATATTCTATGCACACCTTGAAGATCCCTGGAAGGGAAGGTATGGCCCCAAGGACTGTGTAGTAGAGAAGGGGATACTTCATTGTGTTGGGTGTGTAGGTATTGTGGATTCTAGGCTAGATAGATCTTGTGGAGGTGTCCCTAGCTCTATGAATGAGATCACTAGCTTAGCCATTCTTCCTTTTCACTGCCTTAGAAACCTGATAAACCAAAAAGTAGATTGGCTTGGCTGATAGCCTGATAAACCCAATTGTATATTGGCGTGGCTAGGTATCCTAATAAACCCAATCATATATTGGCTTGGTTGAACAGCCTGATAAATCCAATTGTTAATTGGCTTGGTTGTGTCTTAATGTGCATTTGGCCATGTGTGAATCATTGCCTGAGTATCCTGACAAACCCAACATTGTGTTGGCTTGGCTGAGTAGCCTGATAAACCCAACTGTTAGTTGGCTTGGCTAGAACTTAATGTGAATTTTGGCTATGTGTCAATCACTGCCTGAGTAGCCTGATAAACCAAATGATGTGTTGTCTTGGCTCAAATGCTTGATAAACCCGACTGTTAGTTGGATTGGATGGACCTTATGTGAATATTGGCTGTGTGTGAGTCACTTCCTGAAGCCTGATAAACCCAATCATGTATTGGCTTGGATGGACATCCTGATAAACCCAACTGTAGGTTGGATTGGCTATGTTTGATGTGTTCTGGATATGTGTCAGCATGTTGTGCCCTAGTTCCTTGTGGAAATCATTCCCATCTCGGGGGTGGAAGTTGTGTTGAGAGATTGATTGACACAACTGGCCTATGGTAGGGTGGAACATTCCAATGACATAGCTAGCTGTGGGACAACTTCATCTTCAAGATAAGTATTCTTTGTTTACATTCTGTAATGTATTTGCTTAAGAATTATCATGAATGTGTTGAATGCTTGATAAAGATTCAAGTAGAGTTTCTTGTTGTTATACTTTCTTGCATTTTACATCTACATATGCTTTTTGGTTTCCAATGCATTTTGCTTATGTCCATGGAGGCCAGCAGCATTGTTACAGAGTCAGAATGCATCTGACTTAAGTTTTTTTGCACCCCGAAATCCACTTAGAGAAGGTGAAACGCGGGAGGTGGAAAAAGAAGCTGAAACAAGGAAAAATGTTGGTTTTTTGCACCTCGAAATCTGTCGGCAGAAGGCGGAAGGCGGAATCAGAAAAAGAACCAAAAATTATACAGCAAAAATGTTGGTTTTTTGTACCTCGGAATCCTCTATGGCAGATGGAAGGCTGGAGGCATAAATCGGAAAACAGAAAAAGAAGTAAGGCCAAATGTTGGTTTTTCACTACCTGTTGTTTAGGATAAAGAACCCTTGTAACCTAGGGTCTGGGGTTACCAACTTACTACTAACTTGCAGACAATCAACTTTTACAAGAGAATGGAAAGGGAATAGGAAGAAATTGTTCAATTACCCGATTAACGACGGTTGATCCAAGCTAGATCTTCTCCCACTCCTCTTCTCTCCAAAGCTTCCAAGGATGCTCCTCTTCACCTACAAAGAGAAAATCCTTCAAATAATATCTCATGCATATATATCATAGGTTAGATGAAAAACATATTCAACATATAAGCAAGTATATTCATTAACCCATATACATGAAATAGACTCAATACAATATTGGAAGAAGAATTCTCTTTATTAACAATCGATGAATGAGATAAGAGTACAACTCGGCTTCTGAGACAAGGAATCCTCTAGAACCAAAGGACTCTGAGTTTTGTTGCTCCAAGACTCTGAAGATATACCACTAGCATAACTTTTCTCTCCAAAATTGATTGATTAGTCCCCACCCCAAGGCCTCTATTTATACTTTAGGAAATAGAGTGGTTTCGAAGGTTGGGATGGTTGATATAGTTGGGATAGTTATGGATTAGGCCCCAACTCCCATCTAATCTAAAATTATATTTTTTAATGTCGAATTAGGGTATAAGAGATTATTAATATAGGAAACTTGCGTATGACACGCGGGTTGCTCAAAGGGAACTCGTGTATGCAGGTATACGTGGGTTGCAATGAAAATACTCACGTATGACACGTGAGTTGCAATGCACATAGTTGTGTATGCAACCCAAAATCCATAATAAAAATATACAAGGCTGGTCTAAGAAAAATGCATCAAAGGCCATGCCCATCTATAATGTTTAGGTCACTTCAATCCGAATTGTCCTTTTGTGTACCAACATGAGGAATGTCAGCACTCAGATGGAGAAGTGCCATTTTGGCTTATAACATATGCCCCATAATGTGTGAGGTCAGAGGGAAGCGATGGCCAAAATAAATTGTAATCATTATCTTGGAGAACTCAGAAGTCCAATGAAGCATAGGAAGTACCTGAAACAAATACATATCAAATTTCAAACACAAAATCATATATGAGGATGCCGTGTTCAATATAATGGAACACTAGCTCCTTTACAATATTTGAGTACATCATATGATACAGGTGCTAGTCCACATATATTACAAAGGGTGGATCGAAGCCACAATATACAATAATGATGAGTCTTCAAAGATCTGGAAGCTGTGTAAGTGAACACAACACAATCTTGCGCAACTTAGGTTATAGATGTGAACCTAAGGTATTCATCAAAATCCAAAGAAACCAGTACAATCCAGGCCATGTGAATAGATGTGTTGAAGTTGAACATGGATAGGATTCAACAAATTGCCAATCAATAGGTTATAATTGACAACGGAAGGAAAGGAATTCACCAATGATGAAAGTGAATCCTAAAGTTCCATCGTAAAAAGCTCTAGGTCTTAGTCTTCAGGAAGTACTGACGAGAAACCATGATGTGATGAGGAAGGCAATAGATCCTCCAACGGATCACAAGAATGACTACAAACTAGATAAAAGAAGGTAGACACAAGTGATATCAGATGACACAAAGATGATCCAAGGCAGCTTTTAACTTTGTAGATATGACAACTAGACTTATCTGTCATGTACAAAACATGATCAAATTCCCCAAGCATAAATGACAAGTGGAGGAGTAAGAAACTCAAAGTGATAGCTGAACTGAAAGTGTACACTGAGACATGAGTATCAAAAAGGTCAGAGAGTGCTATGCTCAAGGAGGACATGTTGCCACTGATTATAACCCAAAGAGAAAACTTATTCCTTATCTTTCCTATTAAATTTTAACATGTCCAGGAATGTCAACTCAATTCTCTCTTCATTTTTGACAAGCTTGCAAAGAAGAAGGAATAATGGTTGATAACATCACTTATTCGGGGATTTTACGAGCCTGAAATAGTACATGCTCACTTGGTATTTTCACATTTAGAGAGTCTGAAAAATCTGAAGAAGACTCTAGGGGGGTCCTTTTTCATCCAATTTAGTCTCCTGAGGCCGAAAAAGTATAAAACACCCGACAAAAGAACTCTCATAACTTCCGTAGAAGAAAAGGTGAACCTTTTTCCTACTTAGTCAGGGAGGTCCGAAAAAGGTTGAATTACCACCTACCCAACGCTCCTTCGAGAGTAGCATATAGCTTTTGTTTTATGAGTGTGAAGGAAGGCAAGATCACTCGGAAAGATCCATTTGATTACGAGAAATGGGGCTTACAACAATAAACTCGATGCTTCGTTCTTAGTGTGTAACGAGCATGACAAAGACATAAAATACACTCAGAATATTTTTCATGTTTAGATCCAAAGCACAAAAAAGAGAAAACTAAGCTCATGCTGGGTGTTCATTTTCCGTAAATTTAGTCCCTCAGGTCCAGAAAAGTGATAAACCTATGCCTGAGAATACTCTTCTCAATTCTGCAAAAAAAAGAGTGATCCTTTCTCGTATTATTCCACATGGTCTGAGAAAGAGATAACCTACCAACAATGCAGATGCCCATTCACATATTCTTAACGATCCTGAATGGACAAGTTTACTCGGCAGTCGAGTCTATTTTGAGGAGTTAGACCCGGGCCTAAAGAAACTCCATAAGGATGGGGAGCCTTTAAAAGGGATAGCTTGTAAAAAGAGACCAAACTGACGGTCAATTTGGCATGAAAAATATCTAAGAAGGCTTCCCTGAATGTACGACAAATGCGGCATGAGTACCAAAAGATAATAAATGTATTCTAATCTAGGGTACTCATGTGAGGAAAGTCCTATCCACAGAAGAACAATGATATAGACAAGATACTAATGGTTAAAATACCATCGTCCGTGGTCAAAGTAGTAATTCTAGGGTTAAGACAGATTAGGTATAAATGAAAAAATGCATATGAATGACCAAAATCCTATCCTATATGAGTGAAAAACAACTTCAAATGACCTTAGACCTGTTACATTGAAGAAAAAAGACATGGTATTAGTTTGATTTTTATCAAAAAATAAGAACAATAGGTTAAAAACCCACTTTTGAAATAATATTTCTATAAATAGTTCAAAATAGAAATCAAAACTCACCATTTGACAGTTTTACCCAATATATACAAGTTTTACCTATGCCTTCAATCGTTTGGTGTGGACAACTCGGTGGACAATTTTCAAAACCACAAGTGCCAGGTAAATCTACTCTCCATGCTCTTTCATTTCATCTAAGCAAATTTTGATTTTATGAAAAAATTTGATGTTTTAGGCCAATTCTATGTGGTTGCACTCTATATGCGGGTATACAACCTAGACAGTCACGTACATGTGTTTTATACACGACTTTCCTACAAGCAACTCACGTATGATACGCGACATACGGAACAGCTATGTAAGGCCAAAATCAAAAATTTTTAATTGAAATTAATGTTTGAAAATGGCTTCAATGGCAGACTAAAACATGGTGCTAGAGTGGAGGGAGAGGGAGCATGAAGACATGGATCAATATGCTCTTCGAAGTGCCCCCACAATGCATGCATTGCAGCAAAGTGGATTGCTTAAATTCTTTTGCACCTCACCTATGCTATCCAATGTCTGCTTACTGGAGTTTTTGATAAACTATTGGGATCATGATCTTGGTGAATTTGACCTACAAGGTGAGATTCTAGAGATTACCTTAGAAGACATATATTTCATATCCGGTTTGTCACAACGGGGAGCTTCAGTTAACTTTGAAGGTACCAGTAGAGGCTGTGAACTTCTAAGTGTGCAGAACTATATTGACACATACTGTGTGCCTGGTATGCGAAAGAAGGGTACTTGCATCCCTATTGTTCATATTCAGAGCTTTCCATTACAGGTGTTGGTAAGCACAATAGTGAGGGTTGCAGGATCATCATCACTTCATCTTGCAACTCGAAACTAGATGAGACTCACAATGGAATGTCTACATGAATCCCTACTTAACTGGTGTTTGGGAGTAATCCCGATAATGAAGAAGCAACTCTCTGACTGCAAAAGAGGCCGACAAAAAAACTTTGGTTACTCTAGCATATTAGTGGCCTTTTTCTTTGAGAGGGTGCCTGGTCTCAGTCCTGCAGTACCTCTACTAGTTTCTTCTCCCCATCAGCCTAGACTGAGTAGGTGGGGGGAAATATTCCTCCGCCAGGGTGGCGGTGGATCTGTTATGAGTGTGTACGATGATGAATTCTACCTATGGTAAGAGCAATAGCTACCAGCACTGGAGCAGTTTCCATATGTTGGGATGGATTTTCGGGGTAACAATGACCTTGTCCTCCCTCCTGGAGGAGCATGGGGAGCGCCAGGAATTTTTGTTTTCAAGTTTTTAAATTTTTATGAATTTTTGTCATAAAGATATATACATATGTATAAGAGTTTTTCATCCTAAAAATGTTTTAAAATGCAGATATTGGACCAATTCACCCTGTTGGGAATCCTTGTATGTATGTGCGACCCGTGACAGGAGAAGATCAAGGTCTGATTAGGGTTCTTGAGGGGAAGATGGCCAGGCTTACCCAAAGAGTACCTACTTTTTGCATTGAGAAGATCCCTGACGTTATGCAGGATCTAGTGGTTGGTATACCACCTATCTAGACACACCTTATGAGGAGGGTAGCCAGAGATGTGCTAGTGTACATAGATGTTGCTGAGGCTATTGCAGCCGAAGAGGATGAAGAATCCCAAGAGAAGGATGACCAGGATGCT
>LPNX010075543.1:53248-84681 GCA_001517045.1 Pseudotsuga menziesii | reverse complement strand
TTTGATTTCTTGGAATATGATTAAATGTAATAAAATCAAAATTTCTTTCCAATAACCTAACTTGCATAAACTGATGTAGTAGAATAGGGTTTCACACCTGATAAGCTCAATTGAGCTGGGAAGCCACCAGTTGAGAGTCAAGTTTGACTTCCAACTGGGTGATGCCACGTGACAAGGCATCCCATAAAAGCTCAATGACATCCCTGTATTCGGCCACATTATTGGTAGTAGGACCTAGGAAAGTGCCTCCAGAGGCAACTAACTATCATGAGGGTGAGTAAATAACCCATGTGATTGAAGCCAGGTTGCAAGTGTGGCGACTAGCACCATCTGCAAAAACTACGAACCACTCGGAAGACATCTATAACAACCAAGAGATGGTATAAGAACACAAAATGGTGAACTATTGTACATAAAGTTACATACAATAAAAATACAAGAAAAAGCACTAAGCCTAAGCATAGTACCTTTTCAGGTAGAGCCCATTTCTAGGCTCAAGCAGCTTATTCCACTCAAAATCAGTTAATTCATATGTGCCTTTCTTTAGAACTTTGGACACAACATAGGGTCCTAACCACATAGAACTAAATTTCTCTACCCCTAGGGGTTCTTTATCTTGGTCCCAAAGCAAGACAAGTTCCACTTCAGAAAAAATCCTAGGTTTGACCGATTTATTGTATTGATTTTTCACCCTATTTTTGTGAGTCTCGTTTTCCGTCAGTGCATCCCTACATTATTTATCTAGATGTTTGAAATGTAAAAGATGTTATTCAAGCTCAGTTGTATTAGGTAACACATGAATAGAAATCTTTAAGGACGGGATTTCGCATTCAACCGGGGTTGCTTCTTCCACCCCATAAATGAGTTGGAAAGGAGAGAACTTTGTAGCAGTTTTCACATTGGTTTGATAAGCCCAAGTGCAAGATATAGCATGATGTGCCAATTTGACTTAACTGCGTTAATAGTATGTTTTAGAATAGTATTCAAGGTCTTATTTACTACCTCGACTTGACCATTCGCTTGCGGGTAAAAAGAAGATGAATGGTCTTGTTTAAGCCCTAGCATAGTGGTCAACTCGGTCATCATGTTGTTTTGGAAGTGACCTTCCATGGTCAGTGAAAATATCTTTAGGAATACCGAAAGGTGCGATAATTTTGTTAAAAACAAAAAATGCTGCAGTTTCCCTGTCAGCCTTACAGGTGGGAATTTCCTCTGCTCATTTCATGAAATAATCTATAGCGACAATGATGTATTTGTGCCCCCGAGCCAAAACTGGGTTACACGTCACGTAATCTATCCCCCACTTAGTGAAGGGGGCCACAGATATGATAGGAAATAACAGAGTAGGATGCAACCACATCTTTCTGGTGTAAAGTTGACATGGGTGACAACGCTTCATGGTTTCCACACAGTCTTTAAAGATCGTGCCAGAAATAATCGACACGTAAAATATTTTGGGCCATTGCTAACCCAGATAAATGACCCCTAAATGCTCCACTATGGGCATCATTTAGGATAGTCTATGCCTCTTCGTGGGTAAGACATTGACGCAAAATAGAATCTACCCCTCTACGATATAAAGTATCTCCAATAATGAGGTAGTTTTTTGCATGCAAGCGTAATTTGCACCGTTCTTCCCGTGAAAAGGTTGCAGGACACTTCAGAGTCTGGAGATAGATAAGTATATCTCCATACCATAGGTTAGAGGTAGAAATCAAGAAGATGTGCTCATCTGGGAATGAATCTTCTTCAATGATTACATCTTGTTCAACAGGAAATTCTGCGATAAGCTCCGCAAAAACTAAGGATTTTTTGGATTTGGTAGATTGGAAATCTAAGTCAAACTCCTAGAGAATGAATATCCATTTGTTGAATTTACCTCCAACTATCCATTGGGAAAAAACATACTGGAAAGGATTAACATTTGCCACTATTGTTGTAGTCCTTAGTAAGATGTAATGAGGCAACCTCTGGACAACACATACAACTGTTAATGCCAACTTCTTGATGTGGGAATACCTAAGTTCAAGGCCAGCTAAAGCACGGCTAAGATAGTAGATGACATGCTCTTGGAGCTTGTCATCCTCCTGGACTAGTACTACCCGTATGGCCGACTCGGATACGAGCAGATACAATATAAAGTCCCGAGAGTATTCTAGAGGGCACAATAAGGGTGCCGACAACAAAGCTTTCTTTAATGCCTCGAATGCAAGTTGTGTGGTTTCATCCCATACAAATGGAGTGTCTTGCTTAGACAGGTGCATGAAACCTTTAGTGATCTTGGCATAATTTATGATAAGATGTCAGAGAAAGTTGGACTTCCCTTGCAGGCTCTGAAGTTTCCTGATGGAACAAGGAGGAGGAAAATTTACAATGGCCTCAACTTTCAAGGGATCCACCTGAATACATTTACTAGAAACAATGAATCCAAGTAGCCTACCTGAATCGACATAGAAAACACATTTGTGGGGATTCAAACATATTTTATAATGTTTGCATATTTCAAATATTAAACGCAAGTGATCTGGGTGATCCATCCTCTTACAAGAATGTGCTGGCAGATCATCTAGGTAGGGTTTGACAATAGATTTGATGTCATGAAAAGCAAAATTCATTGCCCATTGAAAAGTAGCCCCTGCATTTTTCAATCCAAAGGGAATTTTCTTGTACATGAATGTACCCCAAGGACAAATAAAAGTTGTTTTATGTTGGTCTTCTGGTTTAATTTGAATTTGATTATACCAAGAGAAACCATCCATAAATGAGAAGACTTCACTCCCTGCACAAGAATCAATGATTTGATCTATGAATGGTGTAGGGTAGTTGTCCTTAGGACATGCTTTGTTTAAATTGTGAAAGTTGGTACAGACATGTATTTTCCCTTGTTTTTGTCGACGGGAATAGGGTTACATACCCATTCAGTCAAATCTATCGGGTAAATGAAACCAGCTTTCAACAACTTTTCAACTTCATCCTTGACAACTACTGCTTTGTACGGATTGACATGTCTAATTTTTTATCAAACTGGTTTGGCATCAGGATAGGTTCATATTTCATGTTCGACTATCGATGGATCAATGCTTGGCATCTCCTCATATGACTATGAAAATACGTCATGAAACTCCTTAAACAAGGCTGTATAGATAGCAATCTCCTCCAGAGAGTAGTTTGCACCGATAAATACATTCTCCACAATGTTTGGGTTCATGGAGATTTTGATAGGAATAGTAACGAAAATGTTTTCCATATTCCCCTCAGCAAATATCCCCTCCCTTGGTAAGGGATTGATTGGATTATCAGCACCATCTGCTAGTCTCATATGGAACTCTTGATTTTCAATTCTTCTTAGCTCTAGAAGAAAATAAGATCGATGATGAATATATTTGTAGATCTTTTCACGCCCACACATAGCTTCCAAAATGGATTCATCAAATGGAAAAACCATATCTAAGTAGTCTTGAGTATGCGAAGAGTTCTCTGCCCAAGTAGGCCGATAGGTTTCATCCGGCTCCTCTGAGACTGAGAGGAATCAGGACGAGGTCAACAACGGTATGAATGATAGATTGGTAAGCTACTTTTGTCGTCGACAAGGGCACTTCAGGTTCATGACGGGAAGGAAGAAACCAAGGGTCCATTCTATCGACAACCATTGCAATAGACTTCCCTATACTCATAGAGACTAAATAATTAATTAGAGCTAGAAGATCGAATGTGCCCATCAATGATGAATACATTCCAGCCTCTAATCTCTCCAAAGCAGGTGTAACCTGATCAACCAATGGTATGGTGGACTCATTAGTTTCCATGTGGCCCTTTCGAGTGAAACTGATTTGGTCTACAGTAACCAACTTCCCTTCATGTGGAAACATTACTATTCTAAAAATGGTTAATGCAATAGCAGACATGGCATAAGTCCAACTTCTCCCCAGAAGCAAGTTATAATCCAAAGGCACATCAATCACCTCTACTCAACAGACATGCTGTAAGCAGGAATATTTCACCTTCTGTGGACAGAAAGGTGTTCCACTGGTCTGAATGGTTCAGATCAAGAACAAAAGAACGACAAAGGATGAAAACCCTCCCTAGACACCGCAGATACCTAGAATGTGATGCTTCGATAGTAAACCTGTGCACCTGTAGTCAGATCAAACACACAAACAAATCAAATCTACCAGAACATAATCTATTGATCCATGTTAGTGACTAAGGAATCTAACAACATGTACATGTGAAATCAACAACAACAGTAATGTGGGATGGAAATCAGCTTTGCATTAAGATGAATGGAGAAGTTTAAAACCAATTAAGCCTTAGTGTTGACATGCATCTCCATGAAACCAACACTTCATCCCCGTAAGCTCCAAATTTGTTCTCTATGCTCTCAAATGGCTTGGGCCAAGTGGTCAATCCAACATCATAACAATAACTATGAAGTTCCCCCCCTCAACCATGACCATGGGCTTATTTATAGGGCTTAATGGATAGGAATGGTTGAGAGATTTTTGGATGAGGTGGCCTTTAAGATCCTATGATGGGGGATCTTGAGCTCAACTGACCCACAATGATAGGGATAAGGGAGGACATGAGGCTCATGATCTAGAAGCCTTGAGAATCTTCTCTTTTTCCCATTTTACCCAAGGTACCGCGTTTCTCCTCTTATGACAGAGAGGTTTAGGTAAGAACTGCTTATGGACCAAGGGTAATAGGCGATGGAACCGCTTATGGATAAAAAAGCACAGGTGGTGCAAGCAAGGAACCGCTCATATCTAACAAGGAAAGTGCAGTGATGAGTATTTTTATGTAGAATTGACAAACATCATGGGTTTCCTCTCCAAGTGTTGGGATTAAGGGCAAGTAGGTATGTCAAAGGTATTATCACATGATGGTGATAGGATTTTGGTATAACACATGATTTCCCTGCCAAATTTATCTCGAAAGCTGGGAGGATACCATGTGGATGAAATGACCTTCCGTCGAAAGCAGTAAGTAGGGTGTTCAATGGAACTAGCTCTGGAGACCCAAGAGCTTTCCAACAGGACAACGACATGACATATGTAGAATCATCCTCATCGACAAATACACTTCCAATGGGTTTTCCTCCATGGACGACATCTATCGACAAGGATACATGATATGGCAGGCGAATTTTGACATCAAACAAATTAAACTTTGCCATCAGGATCGATGAATCCATAATACCTAAGGCTGCTAAGAGTGCATATCGTTGGGTGGGACAACTCTGTAACACCTCTAAAGCCGACATCGCACAAGGGGTTTGGGCCAAATATTCGACTATAGAGTAATTGGCTATGGCCGTAGCATTGGGATTGTGCAATGCTTTCTTGAATACACCTTTTGGTATCTTGGGCATAGTTTCGGCAGGTTTTTGAATCGTGAGAGGGTTAGAAGTTTCACCTATAGACTTACCCTTCTCCGGAGCCTCTATTTCATAGTTATTGCTCCTAGTTTGGATTAGTGTCTAGGATCGAACCATGTTGATATAATTTGGGTCAGGGGCATTTGGGGTGCCCCCTGCTACATTTGAAGTTGAAGCATGATTTGGTCCTTAGGGAAAAGGATCCTTCAGGACAGCCGGTTGTTGCCTTTTAAGCAGCTTCTGAGCTTGGTCCATAAGGGGACATTGATGGGTTAGGTGATCTTCCTGGCACAACTTACATGGGAATTTCACCTTCTTCTTCTCTTTTTTGCCCCCATTAGCATTGTTTGTGGGTTTTGGCCTGTGTTGGTTTCCCTCACCTTTCTTCCCCTTCTTCTTTTTCCCACCGGGCTGCTGATCGCTCTTTTGGGAGGATTGAGCAAAAACATTTGCATTCTGGGGTGAGGGGGTAGCCTTTTCTACCTCCACCATAGAATGTTTAACAGATAACTCATGGAGTTGTTTAGCCAAAGATTCCATAGTGGGATATTTTACTGAACCAACCGCACCATCGTCATGGGGTCCAGGCTTAGGTTTCTCAACATTATGAGTTGGCCTTGGTGCATCAGTGATAATTTCGCATAGAATCCTAGAATGAGAATATATCAAATCTAACTGCTGGGCCCTGAGGATAGCCTCTTCCTCATTAGATACTCCCGAAGTAGATACATCCTTAGATATATATGGAAATAAGGATTTAAGGAACCATTCTAGTAAAAACTTGGGAGGGATGGTGGCCTTAATAAGCCTCTTCAGCCTTCTCCACTCTTGGATGTCATCCAAAATATGAGCAGCTTTGTCCTACTGAAAGGTGGACAACAAGTCTGTCCTAGCATCATACCAGATAGGAAGTTGGAAATGATTAAGGAACACATTCGCCAAGTCCCAAAAACTATCAAACACAGTAGAGGGAAGTTCAATGTACCATTTTGTTGTGGCACTAATTAAAGTTCTTTGGAACAATCTCAACCGAATTGTGTCGTCGTTCAGTGAGTTGGAAGAGCACCACAAGTGGAAAGTGGTGATGTGAGCCCCTAGTTCTTCACAAACTTTTCCTTCAAATTTTGGGATATCTGAGGGCAGCTTGGTAGGAATGAGTGGCTAGGAGGCATTATGTCTCACTAGGTCATTCATTAGCTTCGACAAGTCTGGCAAGTTTAAAGTTGCCAAGAAAGGGAGCTTGGGTCGAACTGAAGCATGAAAAGTACCAGTTTGGGAATTCAAAGGACTTGACCTCAGGTTCCCAAATGTGAAGGTAGGGTTGCCCCTGCTACCAGTTGCGAAGTAGTTGGGACGATTTGGAAAGGATTCCACCCATAGGACATTGGATTGTTCATATGCGGTGCAGTGTATGAGGTTCGAGCTGTCCCAGTTGAAACTGGGGTTTGGAAAACAGGAGAAGGTATCCCTCCGCTAAAAAGTGTGAAAGGAGAGCTCATGAAAGGATCTAAAACTAGAGTTTGAAAACCTTGACCATAAGGATTAGGGTTTTTGAACTGCACCCCCACATATGCAGGTGTTGGACCTACATATGAAGCAGATGGGGGAATGTGTCCCCCATTCCAAGGAAAATCTTGGACAAATGACGAGGATCCTATAGGACCACTCTAAGCAGTGCGTGCAAAGGAAGTTGAAGCAGAAGGTACACTAGGAATCCCAGTGACCACTCCACCAGAAGTTCCTACTAAATTTGTGGAAGCCCATGGTTGGACCACCCGACTAGCTGGAGCTAAAGGGGTAGTAGGTATACTTGTTCTAGAGGAACCAACCGGGGGAGGTGGTAGTCCTTTAGCTATAGCAGCTGATGTGGAGGTAGAAGGACTTTCTCTTGCACTAGACATTAGTCTGCCCAAAGGAACACCGATCACAGGTGAACTGAAAGGACAAACCTGGATGATCACAGGATCGTTTAGGTCAGTAGGAGGTGAGTTAAAGTTTCTTGCAAACTCGTCATCCCTCAAGTATTTTATCTCTACTGTGTTTAAATCAACTCGGTTTGTCCAAAGTTCGGGTTCACCTGGAACTTCACTAAATCCTACCGATTTGAAAGAACCGTCTATGTCTAATCTTTTCCTTTGAGGGAGAGGTGGAGGTTCCACTGTAATAAGCAGAGGAAGTTTTTGCAACCTTCTTGACCTTCTGATAGGTTGTTCCTCCATGATTGAAAATTTGACTCTTCACACCCTAAGGCCAGCTAAACAAAAACAAACCACAGAGCAAACACTATAAAATCTCCTATAGTCACAACAGACACAAGGGGTATAAGATATGCTTTCCCGAAGAAATATTAGAGACAGTTTTTAGGTGTCCTTGAAGAGTTTCTTAGGCACAAGCAGAGGAATCACCCATCGTCCTCCTACACTTTCAACAAGGGTTACCTTCCAAGCCCATTGTTACAGCTGATTTTACCACACATGGTGGATCACACCTTTATGGCCTTCCCTGTCCTTCTGCAAACTCTTTAGACCCCATGGACCATTTTTGTACCTTTGATGTTTCCAATATCATCCCTAAAAACATGCATTATTTGCTATATACGACTTTTAATCCCTTTCTCGCGTATATACGTGGATATGACCCTTAAACCCGTGTACATTGCGATGTGTGCAAAAGGACAAATAGTTTTGGAGTTTTCGTTGATGTGGATCTGAGTCACTTGTCTTTTGGATTTCAATATGCCTTGAGATTTCTCAGATTTGACCTTCCATTACCCCATTGAAGCACTATATAAGGAACCCTTTGGATACATTGAAGGGAGAGGAATTGAAGAGCAAGAAAAATATAGTCCATTGTTGCCGAAGCTTATACTTGAGTCTGCATCCCTTTGTTCCTTGGAGCACTTTGTGTTCTTCCCAAGATTGCTTGTGTTTGTGAGCTTGCTATCGAGAGATGGAGGATTGAAGTGGTGGAGGCCCAGGTGGAGGACTTAGTTTCTCCGATTCGCAGACGTGCCGATAGAGGTTTTCACTATTGTAATCTCTGATTTATATTAATAGAAATATATTTTCCTGTCCAATTACATGTATTTAAATGAATATTCAATCCATGGATGCTTTTAAAATGATTATATGTTATTGATTATATATGCTAGAGTAGGTCTAACACCATTATATAGCAGGTTTGCCTTGTTTGCTGAATGTTGAGAGAGCAAATTGCTAATACAAGCGAGAGTGGAAAAGCTCAACGGGGATCTACTTGAACCGTTTGAAAAAATGTATGTTTCAAGATCCTTTAGTGTTAGATGTTTGGTTTCTCTTGCATATGGGAAAGGATTGATTTTTGCGGTTACTCTGTCTGTTGTGGTACCCCAAGCCATAGGAAGTTTTCTCCGTAACAGAATTGGAAACCATACTGGGGAGTTCCTAGTCATTTCCTTTGGGGGTTTTATCGACATTCAATGTTCTTGAATTGCTTTGATTTCTCTGTTTCTGAGTCGGGTCTCAAGGCATGTTTTCCTACTAGTGTCAGATAGGAGTAAATTTTGTCTTAGCTTGTTTGTTTACATTCTTTTTTACCTCTTTTTCTTCCTGTACGCGAGTTTTGTTTTCACGATCGCATGTACACACGGTTTTTACTGGGATATCCACATATATACATGGGTTTTCTGCACATAGTCGCGTATACCCTGAGTTTTTCTTTTTTGGGGAAGATAGAGTGTTGTTGGGTGAGTTTTGATAATTGCTGAGTCTTCTTGGATGATTCTAGAGTCTGTATACACCTCTGTTTCTGACCAGAGACGCTTTTTAGTTTGAATTTTTTTTTTGAGAATGTTCTTGTCATTGCATTTTTTATTTTTTGTTTTTAAATTAGTGCATTAGGTTTCTTTTACCTTAGTGCTTTGCTTGGGTGTTGTCTGATAGTGCTTCCAGAGTCTGGGGGTTGTAGGGTCATACTTTTGCTTTATTATCTCATTTTAATTCAAAAAATACAAAAATATTTCCTTTTTGCATCATTATGCATTGTTGCATTTTGCATTTTGCATGGTACTTGCACTAGGTTTGCTTGGAAAAGTATTAGTCATATTTTCATATAGGAATGATTGCATCTTCATTTGAAGGAAAATTTTGCATCTCACATAGTAGCATACCCCATTTTTCATTCGACACAGTGCATTTGCATTGATTGTTAGGTGTGCATTTTACTTCTTGTTGTGTCATAACACCATTAGTTGCACGATCATTTTCCCTTTTGAGTAATAAGCCAATTAAAATCAACGCTTAATAACATGAATTACACTCTTTTTATTTTATAGGGTGCACCAACAAGATTAGGTTTTAGGGTCTTGGAATAGTTCATTGTGAGTAAATTCTCCAAGACCACTAAACGAAACATGTATGTGTCCATCCAGATGAGAGAGTGAAATTCCTTGGTATAATTAGTGTTTCTAAGGATCCTCCTCTTACAAGGGAGTTAAGCACGAGGAAGTGTGAGCGGTTAATGATTGGGATGGTCCCTGGTGATAACTGAGTAGCATTGGAGATATTTCCAGGATTGTATTCGTAACTGGGGTCTCTTTCGAGAGTTTTGGGCTTTGCTACCTTGCCCATACGGTCAATCCTGCCTGCAACTATCCGCCTGAGCATTGATTATATTGAGGTGACCTTAGTTTCCTTACCTAGGTTATTGAGAGGGTACTTCGCAGAAAGGGATGATTTTAATGAACCATACTTATTTGAAAGTGTATAAATGTTTGCAAATATTACCAATTCTTAAAACGCCAACTATGAAATGATTGGAAATATTTTTCAAAAAATATTTTAATTTCCAAGGATTTTATATCGTTTATATAATAATTTGGCAATTTTTAGGGTGAAAAAATTTTACCCCATCAAAATTGGGTGAAATAGAGCTTCAAAAAATGCAAAATGGCAAATCTTTTTTGGGAGAAAAACATGGAAAAATAGCCCACTGGGACAAAATTCGCCCCTAAAATTATCCCTGTTCGCAGAGGTTATTCTGCAGGTGTCCTGGCTAGGTAGGGGTTGGACAGCACAATCGCTATATGCGTTGAAGCTGAGGGCCACTATAATTGGTTATGAACCCACAAGCAATGAAACCATTTGTTGGCTTGCTGGGTAGACCTGGGTTTACTATAATGAACCAACAACACCCCTAGCTCACTGGCCTTTTCGGCAACAGACCGCGAAGCGGCATAAAGTCTCACCCGAAGTGATCCTAATGGGTTGGCCAAAGACTCAAGTGTCTTGAACAGGTTCTGTATAGCATCCTTTGTGCATCTCGCAGCTCTTCTTAGCCCGCGAGATGTCTCTCTTCGCGACACGCAGATTTCTCGTTCGCTCAATGAATCTAACCCTTATCGCATCACCGCATCCTGGGTGACACGTAACTTTCTCCTATGCTCAATCCTTAAACCCACGGTATCGCGCACCACAACTCCTCTGATGGTGCGATATCACCTCCCTGCGATATCCTACCACTGCAGCTTAGCGTACTTCGCGTACTGGTGTTCAACTTACAGGACTCAACACACAAGGCTGTTTTACACTGCGACTCTTAACTGTCTTGAGTGAAACTTAGACAAACTCTTATACATAATACTTAAAGACTTCAACTTGCATTTATCCTTTTAATATGCTATGAATTGAATAACACATACATACATTTACTGTAAGCAAAGTTCACATAATGAATGACAGATATACAAGTAAATACAATCACATAACGCTCTGATTTTACGTGGTTCACTTCCAGGGTAGAAGCTATGTCCACAGAACTGTGTTTCTATATTATAACTTGAGAGAGGTACACAGTTCTGCTGCACCGCATATGCAGCTAGAGATCTTCTGGGTAACTTTGCACTCACTGCCTGGAGCCCTTCTCTCCTAGATCTCTTCTCTATATTTCCTTCTTACAATATACTCTCACTCTCTCTCTCTCTCTCTCTCTCTGTCAATCCCTGTGGATTGTTACAATACAAAATAACAGTGAGCTAACAGACTACTGGGCTCTCAGACTTGCTAATGTCTGAATAGCTACAGAACGACTGACTAGCTGGATGGCTTAAAATGCTCAAAATGCTAACCTTTTACAATACAAAATATATCCCTTTATAGGCGGCCCGAAGGTCTCGCCATTACAACAATGTGGGCCTGTCCCAACAGTAACCCTTAAACCCTAACTAGTGACAGTCGACATATCTATACTTGGGGTAGCCGCTTTCCATCACACCACTACTCTCTGCAGTCTTCCATGCTTCCCAGCGCTGACCATGGGTACTATGCACTGCTTCCCTTCTTCTCTCCTTCGTCTTCAATACCTCGGCCTCGTCGCTCCTTTTCCTTTATGAGGGTAGTTGAGCCCTCCTGTCTTCACCGCTTTCTTCAATGCAATGGTTGAGCTCTCTCTTCTCGGCCGCTCAGGTACTGTCATCTTTCTTGACTTCTCTATTCCAACAGTCACGGTTTCCAGCTCTGCTCTGCAGCTAGAAACATGTTACGACATCATAGCTTTACCTTATCTCTTCATCTTCACCAAAACTATCTATCCGACAAAATGGAAGCTTCTCCTGTAGCTGCGGGACTCTGCTCCAACATTCACAGGTCGCCGGTGTTGGTTACCAAGTGATGAGACTCCTCATGAACCCACAAGCACTAGTTATATTCGTTATGGCATACCTGATATCTCTGTAAACAATCTGGCACATCATTCCAAGTCGAAAATTGAACCTACCACTATGCCTGGGGGCACTCCTATTCCTTTCCATGTGCAGAGATTTGGGAGAACTAGTCACGTTGCACCTTCCATCCTGGTGGTGGAAGCTACCTGACATGTCTTTCCTAGAACTAGTGTTAGTAGTCATATACGGATACTAGAACCGAGACAAGTGAACATAGGGAATACCACTTACATCCCTTCACATGTCCCTTTGTCCTCAAACCCTACTCCTTCGAATGCATTTCTGACAACCCTTCCTCCTCCTCATTCACGTGGTCCTTCGGGACGAAATATTGCTACTAGTTATGTTCGTACTGCGATTGTTTGCATAGTAGTGTCCCATAGTCAAGTACCTCCTATTGTCTTGGGAGGTCATATTCCTTTTTTTGGATCCTCTCATGGTCCATCTCAAGGAGTTCCCCATATTCCTAATTATGGAGCTTCTCATGGGACATCCCATGGGACACCTTATGGAGCTTCTCATGGACAATATTATGGACCGCAGTATGGACATAACTATCAATCTTATGGGTGCGGGTTGGAAACAACCTGCTTAATCCTATAATTATGGCTTTGTAGCACTACATAGTCAAGGTACACCACATCATAATGCTTCCATGCATCCCTACACGGGTCAAACGTGAGGAGGGTATTATGGCCAAGGCCATGGTATGTACAGTAATCAGACTTACATGAATCAGAATTATCAGGGAGCGTGGCATAGATCGGCTCAACCTAGGCTCACTTTCCTCGCAACGTTTAACTTACCTGAGTTATTGAGACTCATGAATGATCTGGTATCTCACGACCCAGCTTTCCTAGCTGTCCCTAACAAGCTTCATTTGGACATTCCCAAGTTCGAGGGCAAAGCAGGAGAAGATACTAGTGAACATGTCACTACTTTTCACCTTTGGTGCTCTTCCAATTCCTTACATGATGACTCCATTCATTTAAGGATATTTCAATGCACCCTCACCAGGTTGGCAACGAAATGGTATATAGATTTACCGAGGGGGGAATTCGTATTGTTCGATGACCTTGCTATGACTTTCCTCAATCACTTCCAGCTACCCATGCATTACGACGTTGGTACAAAACTCTTGTCGACATTTCGACAAGACAAAGCCACACATATCTTGGACCATATCCAAGAGTGGTATAAACAGAAGAGGTTGATTAAAGCTTTCATACCGCCAGAATTTCTCCTTGAGTGGTTCCTTAAATTGTTGTTACCTTACATCGCGAAGGATGTTTCTACATCCAGAGTCCAGAACGAGGAACAAGCAATTTTTAGGGCTCAGGAACTAGATTTGATTTATGCTTAATCCAAAATTTTATATGAGATCATACCTAACGCTCTGCATTCTAGTTTCGATCCCAAGATCAAGCCTGGACCATATGCCGATGGCATTGTGGGTTGTACAAGTGCCAAACCCATGGATTCAGTTGTGAAACAAGTGAGTCAATTGTTTATTAACCAATCCACCTCAGGACAAGCCATGGCTTCATCTCAACCCACCCAAACGGCGAGTGTACTTTTTGTGCAATCGTCGGACCAGAAGGGCAACCAACAGCCTGGAAGGAATAAGGAAAAGGGTAAAAATAATTTTAAGGGTGGGAACAAGAATGGAAATGATAGTCTTAATGAAAAGAATGCCTGCAATGCTGAGGGGGACAAGCAGTATAAACGTAAGGTTAAGTTTCCTTGCAAATTATGTAAGGAGGACCACCTCACTCACTTGTGCCCTCATATGGAAGATGCCTCAAGATTCATAGCACATGGCCCAACTGTGCTAACTAATCCTTTACCCCATCATCAAAATATGAACTCAAGGACCAATGATCCTCATTGTGCATCGGGTGGAGATCAAAATCCGTCGGAATCCAATAATGGTCATGGTTCATCAACATGGTACGTACTACTAAGGTTGTGACTCATGCGAAAGATAATGGTTCATCACAACTAGACCTTGGAAAAGAACCCACTCCACCCGAGAGCCCTTTGCGTATTGAAAACCCTATGGATAAACCTAAATCTGCACCTCGCATTCCTAAGGGAGTCCTAAAGCATTCGGGGCACAATCCTAAGCCCGAGCTGCCCAAAACTATTCTGTTGTCGAGGATTTGGGCCAAACTCCTTGTGCGATGTTCACACTTGAAGTACTTCAGAGTTGTTCGAGGTCGAGGTCGAGGTGGTTGATGCACCCCTTGACTACAATCTTTTACTGGGCCTGAATTGGATGTATAGTATGCAAGTTGTATCCTATTCTCTATTTTGAGTAGTATGCTTTCCATTTAATGGGGAGATTGTTACGATTGATCAGACATCATTCCGTAATCCGAGTGTCAGTGCGTCATCAGGAGGTTCTATCCTGATTATCGATCATTCTCAGCTGGCAACTCGGAGTGTGGGTGTGGGTATGTATCGATCCCTTATGGGGACCATTAGTTGTCCTGCGCCCATTCTTATGATCGAATCTAGTTTCGGTGGGGATTCATCTTCGTTGAAGTCGGTGTCTTTTCGCACTACCCATATGGAATATTCTTGGATTCTTCCTTCACCGAGTCCTTCGAATGGACCTATCGAAACAGATGTGCTGTTGCTTGCAGCAATTATAGCATATCAAGTAAATCTTGATTGTGTCGCAGAGCCTAGTCCTTCCTCTTTGTGGATGGAGTAGCAAGACCCATATGTGTTGCATGCATGGGAACTTGAGTCCTCTCACGCACATGATTGCCTTGATGGTGTTTTGCAATCAGATGAAGCTAGTATTGAGGCCATTTCTGGGGTTGAGCCACCTTGGGAAGAGTTGCATCATAGATCATATTTTCTTCCCGAGCTTAACCGTATGGAGCATGAATAATTTAGGGAGATTCTTAGCGAGAAAATTGGTAGTCCCATGGTTCCATTAAGATCTCCTGGTTAGATGGCTGATGGGAACATGGAGAATTTATCACTGACTATTCCTATCAATATTTCTTGTGATCCTGGAAAAATTGAGAACGTCTACCTTGGGGAGGATTGTTCCCCTGATGAAATCAAAGAGTATACTGAGCTATTTAAAGAGTTTCATGACATATTTGCTTGGTCGTACAAGGAGATGCCAGGTATCGACCCTCATATTGTTGAACATGAAATTAAGACCTATCTGAATGCGAAACCCGTTCGACAACGTTTGCGTGCGGTGAATCCTAGAAAAGCACCTGCTATTAAGGCTGAGATAGAAAAGCTGTTGAAAGCCAATTTTATCTATCCTGTTCCCTTGACGAAGTGGGTTTCAAATCCCGTTCCTGTCAATAAGAAATAGGGAGCAATCCACATATGCACTAATTTCCATGATTTAAATCGTGCTTGTCCTAAGGATAATTTTCCCACACCATTTATTGATTAGATTTTAGATGAGTGTGCGGGAAGCGAGGTATTCTCTTTTATGGACGGGTTTTCCGGATATAATCAGATTTAGATCAAACGCAAGGATCAACATAAAACTGCATTTATTTGTCCTTGGGGTACGTTTGCATATCGAAAGATTCTTTTTGATCTTAAAAAGGCCGTAGCTACGTTTCAGTGGGCTATGACCTTAATTTTTCATGATCTCAAAACAATTATCGAAGTGTTTTTGGATGATCTTGCTGCCCATTCTCATCTGAGAGTGCGTCATCCATACCATTTGAGATTAGTATTTGAAAGATACCACCATTAACAGGTTGCGTTAAATCCTCATAAGTGCATCTTTTGCTTAACCGTTGGTCGCTTGCTAGGGTTCATTGTATCCAAGGAGGGAATAAGAGTTGACCCCTTAAAGGTTGAGGCAATACTTCAATTGTCTCCCCCACGTAATGTTAGACATATTCAGTGTTTGCAAGGCATGGAAAATTTCTTGTGGAGATTCGTGGTTAATTTTTCCAATTTGACTAAAGGATTTATGTGTCTTTTAAATAAGGACACTACATTTTGCTGGGATGAACGAGCCCATGATTCCTTTGATGCTCTTAAGCGAGCCTTAGCATCCGTCTCCGTGCTTAGTCCACCTGACTATAGCCGTGATTTATTGATTTATGTGGCCACGCCCATGGAGACAGTTGGTATGGTTTTGGTTCAGGAGGATGAGGAGCTCCATGAGCATGTCATATATTATTTGAGCCAGAACCTTATTGATGCAGAGATCCATTATTCTCATGTAGAGAAACTTGCCTTGGCCACCGCTCATGCGGTTCCGAGATTGAGACATAACATTCTCCTTCACCGCACCTTGGTGGTAGCTCACATCAATCTATTTCAGTTCGTCCTCACAAGAAGTATGATTGAGGGAAGGTATAATAAGTGGATTGTTATTTTGCAAGAATTCGATCTTGAATTCGTTTTGACGAAATCGAAGAAATCGTTACTCTTTGCGAAGCTCATTTCTGATTTTCCAAGTATGGAGGAGGAGGTTTATGAGGATACGTTTGTTAATGAGCATATTTTCCTTATCTGAACTTTGGATCCATGGTACAAGGATATCATTATATATTTACAAACGTTGAAGGTCCCTACTCACCTTTCATGGGATGAGCGACGACGATTACGTCGTGTATATAATAACTACCTGATAGTGGATAACACTTTGTACCGCCATGGGGTAGATTCCATTTTACATTGTTGCTTAACCCATGATGAGGCTGAGGTTGTGCTGAATGGTTGCCATAGAGGGGTGTGTGGTGGTCATTTATCTGGGATTTCTACAGCCCAAAAAATCCTGAGAGTGGGATATTTTTGGCCGTTGATCTTCAAAAATTGTGTCAATGCGATCAAGAAGTGTCACCCTTGCCAGGTGTTTGCACGCAATATGCGCTCACATCCTACCTCATTACATCCAATTATCACCATCGGTCCCTTCACTAAGTGGGGGCTTGACTTCATGGATTGCAACCCAGCTTCGGCTAGGGGGCATCATCACATTATAATGGCTGTTGATTATTTCACGAAATGGGCAGAGGCTATGCCCACAGTAAAATCTGACGATGAGACGTCCATGCATTTCGTGTTCAACCAAATTATTACTTGGTTAGGCATTCCAAAAGAGCTTGTCACTGACCATGGTAGGCACTTTCAGAATAGAATGATGGAAGAGTTGGCTTCGAAGTTAGGGTATAAGCAGGAGCACTCCTCTTCTTATTACCCTCAGCTGAATGGATAGGTTGAAGCACTGAATAAATCACTTAAGTCCATTCTCCAACTAACCATTGCACAAAGCAAGATGAATTATCATATCATGTTATATCCTGCTTTGTGGGCCTATAGGACCACGGTTAAGACTGCCACCAGTTTCTCTCCATATCAGATCGTACATGGGGTGGAGTCTGTCTTGCCGGTTGAATGCGAAATCCCTTCATTGAAGCTAGCTATAAAGCTTTTACCAGACACTTGTGCATAGGAGGAACGTTTGGTCCACTTAGAGCAGCTTGATGAGCAACGCCGGGATGCCTTAGTGGCTCTAGAAGTTAATAATCATCGCGTTAAGGTCCAGTATGATAAATCTATCCATCCAAGGAGGTTTAGTGAAGGTGATTTGGTCCTTTTGTGGGATCAAGCTAAAGAACCCTTGGGGGCACGGAAGTTTAATCCCATGTGGCATGGTCCTTACGTAGTCAAACGTGTGTTAGAGAAGGGTGCCTATGAGCTGGTGGATTATGAAGGGATAGCCTTAGTGGAGCCTAGAAATGGGCTCTATCTTAAAAGATACTATGCATGATCTTCATCGAAGGCTGATTATTGTATATTATTTTACAATTTTTTTGCATAGTTAGGTTTTCTTATGGTGATTGGGTTTGTTGATTAGCTTTCATTTCTTATGGCAGATGTCAATGGAGTCTTCCGCTTGCATAGGATTTGCTGATGGTGCTAGCCGCCACACTCAGAATTCAGCATATGTTGCTTGGGTGATTTACACTCCTACGAGTCAGGTATTGTCTTCAGGAGGTGTATGTTTACGGCCTTCTTCGAACATTGATGCTAAGTATAGCGTCGTTATCGAGTTATTGCAGGATGCCATTTCACATGGTGTTCTCTCTCTTGAGGTACGTCTTGATTCGCAGTTAGTAGTTTCACAACTTAATGGCTTGTATCATGTTAGGGATATAACATTATTATGAATATTCTTACATGTGAGATTGTTAGAATGGCAATTTGAGAACATAGCATACATACATGTTTCACGAATTTTTAATCAAGTTGCTAACTCATATGCTAACTATGTGTTAGATTGGAATTTGTTTCATAGACCATAAACACATCACAAGCATACATTTTTACACACATGTAAATAAATAAATTGATCATCATAAAAGTTTTTCAATAAACATCCAAAATGTGACGTCATAATACATAAGTGTCATAATACAAAAGTGGGGCATCCAAGCCACCAAAATATAATACACGGTAGTACAAAAATGAAGCACTCTCAGGTCTCTGAGCCTGAGGTGGAGGAGGGGGGTTCTAATCATGATAGAACACGATGGCTCTAGCTAGTCATCTAAACAAGCGCACCCATGCCCGTGGTACACCAACCACCTAGCGCTCCATGCCCTCAAGCAAGTCCTTGAATTGCACCATGGGTACCCTATGTGTCAAGCATACAAAGTTTGTGTGGATACTTTATAGTGTCCACTCCGCATCCACACCCATGATGTCATCTCCTCTTCCCCTCCGTCTATGATGAGGAAAACCGTCAGGCCACCATGGTCCAACATCTGCATACACATGACAGATTGTCACTATGTGTCGTCACACCAAAACATGTCTTTTGAGTCAAATACATCAAAAAACACACATTTTTTTTTTAATTCAAAAACCTGAAAAAGTGAGTTTGGGATTCAATACCTATATCACCCTAGGACGCTCCTGGTGGTAGGGGCATGTCCAGATCTCCCTGGAAATCTATCCCTGTAGAGGGATAATCATCGATGGCAATGATATGTTGCCGCCACCATGGAAAAAGGTCTGCTGAGTAGGGGTTAGCCACCCTACCTCCACCCATTCTACGCATAACATTGGCTCAACGTCGTTGGGACGAATCCCAAAATTCATGTAGAGGAATGTCCACTCTAGGGCTTAGCCCTGGTACACACTCAAAGAAAAACGTGCTTAGTATGCTGCTGAAACCAAAGTTTCTCACCCTATCCATCTTGCAGTCACTTAGCTGCTGCTTCATGTTACTCAATAGTGCAGTGCTCCAGTCGTATACTATGGGTATGATACACTCCACCGCATAGAACATCGATGGCCGCGAGGCCTGGTGGAGTGATGTGAGACCGGCTATTCTGTCGACTGCCAATAGTATGGCCTTAAGTCCCGGTACTTGGATCGATTTTGCCAGGATTTGACTCCCAACCTTTTCTGTGTCCAGAAAACACTATACTACAACGTACTCATCAATGGTAAGGGCACCTTCGGGCCTGCGAGAGCCTAGGTTCACCACCTCTCCCCATCGGGATAATCTAGTAATAAAATATATATCCTCAATCTTTATAGTAAGAGACATCCTAATGATATGAAAAGACTCTGAGTCTAGATCCCAGTAGTCTACTAACATCTATAACAATATTGGTTTGGCCCTCAGGCTGCTAAGACACCAAAATTTGTACAAACTGCATGTGCGTAGAGCTTGTTGAGCCAAAAAGTCACTTTGAACAACCTCTTCTACATCTCCATGTTCCCTCTCTCTCCATTCTAGAACCATCCTACACATTATAATTGATTTTTGGTCATTAGATACCTTAAAAAACCTTGTGCACGGCTGCATACGTGACTGTTTGCAAAACAATGGCATATGTACGCAGTTTTGGGAGGTTTTTCCGCGTATAGCCATACCTATACATGGAAAAAACCCCAATATCTGCGTGGGCCAAAACAACCATTTTAGACTGGTTTAAAAATTAAATTTGACCATGGAATTTGAAAAAGTTTGCATGAAATAGAAAGAGGAGTACATGAGGAGTTACCTAGAACAAACGGTGTCGAATTTTGCTGGACGAAACTCCCAGAATTCACATTGGAAGTTTTGAGCTCCAATGGGTAAAAATTTCAAATGATTTGGAATTTTTGAATTTTTTACTATTTATAAAAAAAATTTGAAAAATTTGAAATTTTTTATGCACTTTCTATAGTTTTGGACCATTTCTGACCATTTTGGACTAATTTGATGATGTAGGATTCTATTTTGAGCGTTGTTTCGACCGTGGTGTTGACCTGTTCATGTCGATCTTAGGTAGAATGTCTAAAATGGCATATAGGTTAGGTCTCATCTCCATTTGCACTTTGCATGACCTTATGACCGTTTCATTATAACCTTGGGTACGCACCCATTTTATCTTATCACGGAACCGTCTTGTTGCTTTTAGAAGTGACATGATGTGAATGGTAGAGCTTGACCATACATGGGTGCCCTAGTTAGTTCCTCTTTTGCATTTGGTGCCCATGCTGACATTTTTCCTTTAGAGTGCGGGAGTCCTTTGTATAGTATCGCCATGACTTTGCGCAAGAGCCTCATACTCCTCTTGATCTTTTTGCTAGCCTTTCTCCTTGGGACTCCCTTATATCAAGTTGTAATTGCATTATCATGAGTTTTGCTTCCCTGACTTTGATTATCAGCTATATAGCCTGAGCTTGTCTCATGTCTAGCCACGCAGAGCCATTTTACTTATCCTTTGTAGCTGGATTCCCCATTTTTATCGGGAGGGGACTTTCCCTCGATTGTCGTTATCCTACACATGTGTCCTTGCATTGAGCATTGGTATGTTTCGCTGCTTGGAACTATTTTTTTTGTCCCATTGACACTCGTCTCCTCCTAGTCTGTAACTATAAAGCACTTTTATTCTTTTTCAATATTTTCAACATATTTTAAAAAGTAAAAAAAAAAAATCAAAAAACCAAAAAGCTGGACAAGAAAGGATGTTATCTTTGGCAGCATTCGAGTCATGTCACCTTTGAATAGAGCACTGTATATCACATCCATTGGTTGAGTTAATAGTTTGACTTTAGGAGCTGTATGCGTTTCTTTGAGTTTATCTCCATTGATTGGTTAAGCTTCCAGTCCCTATGGAGCCTCTGTCGATGCCTCCTGTGTTGTAGAAATGTCCTAGTTTTCTATATTGAGTCTATGCTACCTACATTCAGTCACCATTCGCCTTTATGCTCTTGTTTGAAGGAAGTTGAAACCTGAGTCGGCCATTCCTCAATTCTCTTGACTTTGCATGTCGGCCATTCCCGGTACTGTTACTGGTTTGTGCGCATTATGATTGAGTCCTTCCACATTATTTAGCTTTGTTGAGTAACTTGTGTTGGATGATGGGGGATGCCTTAATTTCCTCCTTCTAGTGGATTTCATCCCATCAACTTCAGATCATTTATTCTGGGATAGGAATCTAGAGTCATTTTTGAGTGCCTTGAGACTTGCAGTCATCAGTGGCAGGTTCTCTTGCCATCGACAGTTTTTGGGAATATATCAATGTCCCCTGATTGATGGATCCTTTCAAGTGTTCGAAATCAACACATTTATTCACACTTGTTAGTTTTCACTCTAGTACCTTGATTCCCATTTTCATTATTGGTGGGTGATCTTGCGTCTTTTAACAGTATACTTCAATCACGTAGGAAGGAAACTTGGAAAACACCTAACTTGGGAAGAACCAATGAATGAAATCCACTGATTTTACTAAAGGACAAGTGACAAATTGATACTACTCGAAGGCAGTACAAAGTATAAGGTATCCAAAATCCTGATTACTGACTCAGATACACAGCACTGAACCTATTACCCAAGCAAGAGGACGTACTTCAAATTGCTAAGTGAAAGAAGATTCAAACAATAAAACTCAAAGGCTTAACAAAAATCACAAAGCATGGTATACAAGACTTTCAAACTTACAGAAGGATGCCAACAATAGAAGACCCCCTAAGCAGACAAAAATTCAAAATAGACAAGGACAAGCAACCCTCTCCCAAAATTTTATGTTGTTATAGGAAATACGCGACTGTCTTATAGAGAAACTCGTGTACCATACATGACTACCTTATAGAGCAACCCGCGTATACAAGTTTCTATACGTGACTGTGTAGCACAAAAACTAGCGTATGCAACACAAATTTTTTCATAAAAGAAAAAACAATAAAGGTCTCTGGACACACTATACTGCAAATCAAAGGAAAGATAAAAAACTACACACAGAATCCGAGCAAAGACTGTGCAAGTATCTACAAGACTAACCCACAGCAGGCTGGACTCCCTAGTAGAGTTGCCAGTCCTGTTGTTCAGGATAAGCACCCTTGTAACCTAGGGTCTAGGGTTACCGAATTACTACTAACTTGCAGGCAATCAACTTTTACAAGAGAATGGAAATGGAATAGGAAGAAAATATTGACTTGCCCGATTAACGACGGTTGATCCAAGCTAGATCTTCCCCCACTCCTCTTCTATCCAAAGCTTCCAGGGATGCACCTCTTCACCTACAAAGAGAAAATCCTTCAAGTAATATCTCATGCATATATATCAGAGGTTAGATGAAAAGCATATTCAACATATAAGCAAGTATATTCATTAACCCATATACATGAAATATACTCAATACACGATTGGAAGAAGAATTCTCTTTATTAACAATCGATGAATGAGATAAGAGTACAACCCAGCTTCTGAGACAAGGAATCCTTTGCAACCAAAGGAATCTGAGTACTGCTGCTTCAAGACTTTGAAGATATACCACCAACATAACTTTGCTCTCCAAAATTCATTGATTAGTCCCCACCTCAAGGCCTCTATTTATACTTTGGGAAATATAGTGGTTTCAAAGGTTGGGATGGTTGAGATAGTTGGGATAGTTATGGATTAGGCCCCAACTAATCTCATCTAATCTCGAATTATATTTTTTAATGTCGAATTAGGGTATACGTGGGTACTAATATAGGGAACTTGCGTATGACACGTGAGTTTCTCAAAGGGAACTCACATATGCAATTATACGCGGGTTGCAATGCAAATACTCGCGTATGACATGCGAGTTGCAATTCAAATAGTTGCGTATGCAACCCAAAATCCATAATAAAAATATACAAGGCTGGTCTGAGAAAAATGCATCAAAGGTCATGCCCATCTATAGTGTTTAGGACAATTCAATCCAAATTGTCCTTTTGTGTACCAACATGAGGAATGTTGGCACTCAGATGGAGAACTGCCATTTTGGCTGATAACACTACCCATAGTCCGCCCATGGAATGTAGAACGTGGAAGGCAAAAAGTGGAAGATGAACAAGTAAACATATCATTTTGTGCTTTTCCATGATCTGGAGTTCGTTGTGGAAGGAAAAAAGCAGAAAGTGGAAGGTGAATAAATGACTTTGTCATATCTTAAGTTTCCGCTACTCGAAGTCCATGACAGAATGTGGAAAATGGAGGGCGGAAAGCGGAAATTGGAAATTAAGAGATAAAGGTAAGTGATTATTGTTTCTTCACTATCTAGAGTCGCTGTGGAAGGTGGAAATTGGAAAGCGAAAAGGTGAAAGGTAACCATATCGCATTATTGGTTTTCTGCTACCCAGAGTCCGCCACGAAATGCGAAAAGAGGAAGGTGGAAAGGTAAAAAGGAACATTGGGTGAAATTAAGAATTTTGCTTGCTGCAAGCTGCATTGAGGAATGAAGAAGGTGGAAGGAAGAAGTTGGAAGGGTCAGGTTCAGTGCAAAAATGAATTTTCTAGTTACAAAATGAATCTGTGAGCTGCAGAACAACTGTTACAGTGGTTTTTAAGATTAAGAATGAATGTTAAAGGATGACCATGACCCATGACTGTGTTTAAAGAGAAAGAAATAAGAAATTTTAATATGCACATCAGTCAGGTGTATGGGCACGTGGGTACATGTTCACAAAGGTATCAAAGCAGTGTAGTAGCAGTTTCACATTCCCCCCCTATGTGAGCTAGGTGTACGTGACAGTTTATTTTATGCATAGTCATTTGGAGGTAAATTTGTCTTCTATTTTTTATAATAACTTGTTTCTAGGTTGCAAGGTTCCTATGTGTTGGATTCTGAGTGCTTTGGATGGTTTTGGAGCTTTGCAAATGTTTTTTTTGCATGGAGGGTTTTCTTTTCTTTGGCGATGGTGGTGTGGTTGTGTTGGATTATTGAGGTGAGTCATCCGATCTACCTTTCTGTAATTGTAGATTAATAATTTATATTTTGGGTGCCAATCTTGTTTGATGGTTCTTACGTAGGAGGGTTATAACGAATGCATTTGTTTTGGGCTTGGAAAATCCTCACAAACTTCGTTTTTAACATTTAACATATGGTTTTCACATGGATTTTAAATTATGTGTTAATGGTTTTGGATGATGTTTGTTCCCTCTCATTTCGAAGTTGGTCCACACATTTGAAACTATGAGTTTAGGATCTTCGGCAGTATCAACTTGTTGTTGTAGTTTGTCAAGTTCTTATTTTTGCAATATCCATTTCCTTAGTCTTATCATTAAGTAGCTCAGGTGCGTTGGTTCCTTGGGTGAAGGATTGATCACAACAATATTCGACCTAGCCTTCTTTGCTTTATTATGCTTCATTTTTTTATTGGAGCCATACAAAAAGTCTTGTGTGTCATCCATTTCGAACAACAAATTACATTATTAGAGTTAGGTATAAAATTGTTTTGAAAATAAATTGAAGTGGAAAACTTGAACTCAAAGGTGTATTAACCCCCCCATTCCCTTTCTAATAAGCTTATCCTTTGAAGCCTCACCCTTGCTTAAGTTTTGAGTGAACAAAAAAACGTTAAGGAGCATAATCACGCCTTTATTTGAACAACATCTTTTTTTTACAAAGGAGAATAACTAATATGTTCATTCTCAAGGGTATGTTACTTTTAATTTATTTATAGGTTTTTATTTAAAACTTCCTTTTGTCGACAAACACAAATTATGTAACATACCATTTGGAAATCATAGTATGACTCACAATTTCTGTGTGGACGTAGCCCATCTTGGGTGAACCACGTTATAGCTGTGTCTCTCTTGTAATGTGTTTTAATATTTGAATCTTGTTTACTATTTATTGTTATTGCTTTGTGATCCTATTTTTCTAACACAGATTGTCATATGTATTTCTTTTTTCTATGATGAACAATAATGATTTATGTGAGGCACATAACATATGAAAGAATGGCATTGAATTTGTGTTTGCAATCTATATATAATAATAATAATAATTGGGTTTTTTCAATCAATCTTGAAGCATAAGTTCTTTTAAACCCATCCTAAGTCCAAAAGAAGCAGGGAAATCTATTAACGCTCAACGCAAGGCAATAAGACTTTATCCAAATACACCATAATCAAGCTTAAAATGACATCAATACACCATGCATGTAAGCCATTTCCATGAAGAATTGAACCATGGATTTACAAAACCTATCAGCAATGTCTAAAGAACTTGAAATACAATTTTTAGATGTAATTTTTGGATGTCTAAAGAATTTGAACAAGTGCAGCTAAGCTTGCAAGCTAGCAGGAAAACCATGCCATTAAAATGAAAAGATTCATGTAACTGGGGTGATAAGAGGCTTCTATTTAATGAAGCAATTTGTGAGACTTGTGTCGAAATTGAAAGCAACCAAAGAAAAAAAACTTGCCATTGAATTAAGACCAGATGCAGATACGAAGAATGTTCATTTTCTAGTCCAAATGCCAATGTGTGCCCTAGATTTTGTTAAGTTATTTTGTTCAGTTGTTTATACCGTGGTTACACATTTTTTACCATCTATGTCTATCCTTTAAGGACTTCATTAAGTCAATCTTCTTACGTCTTAATGGAGCATTGGAATTTTTCGGGTGGGGTAGAAGGCCTCAACAAAGTCGACCCTCTCTAAAACTCCTGGTTCAAATTAATTGTTGACAAAGATGAGTATACATAGTTCAGATTGATTGCTGACAAATATGGGGCTATAGCTAGAAAAGGAATAATATCAACCAGCATGAAAATAGTTTCTGCTATAGAAACTACAACAAAAGAAAGTACATGAGTGTAGAGACGTAATTAAAAGAAGTAGACACGTAAATAATCATGGAATTAGGAGGACCATAACTTAGTGTCTTTGGTGTAATTATACATGGATCAAATTCCTTGCTAAGGAATTAGTTATAGTTGGAACTAAAATGTTTTGGTACATTTTTAGGAATAGCAGTTTTGGTGTAAACAAGGCTAAAGGAAAGTGCTCCGCCGAATTAGGGCCAACTCTGAAGAAGTAGCAAAGACACAAGGAATATGGGTGTTCTTACAATGTCAATACCACAGGGGATTCACCTTGTTGAGAAATATCTTATGATCACATTCATTCATAAAGGGGTTTTTTAAATTGTGAAAAATAAGGTCAATATATTGTAGGTACTGGGGGGTGAGGAGTAGCATATAAGGGTTTTATAGGTATTGGGGGATATGAAAAGGGGTTTCTTGTAAAAATAGGGTTTTTAAAATTAAAAATATGTATTGGGAGGGGCTCAATAATAGGGTTTTTGTAGGTAATTATGAATATCTACTGAAATTAGGGGTGTTCTTTAATACTCCATGAACGAAGGCACTATGACATGGCTTAGTTGATTGAAGAGCCTGAGGTCAATACAAAGTTAGTTGAGAAATGGTTACAATTTTATCCACTTACATTATTAAGTCTATGTAGTGGGCATGAGGTTGAGGGCTATCAAAATTCCTATATATATGTAATGGATCTAATTACCTAGCCACTGTAAGTAACTTGAGTTTTGAGTCTTTTGTGTTGAGGCTATCTGCTGTGAAGGCAATATGTTGTGAATATGTTGTATGAGAGAGAGTCGCATAGAATTTATAATCATCTGCAGGTTGTGTGTGCAAATCCATTATGAGAGAGGAAGAAGAGAAGTATGCAAGGTGTGTGCATAGACATGAAGCATTTATTTAGTGCAACTCGTTAAGAAGAAGAATACTTATGTGGTTTTATCCCATCTTGGGTTTCAACCTAAAAATATTGGTGTTCAATGTGAGTGTGAATGATGATTATGATGTGTTATTGTATTTTGTTTACTTCATGATAGTTGATGAATAAATTTTATGTGATAAAGAAGTTTATGAATGATTTGAAGACTGCATAGTTAATGAATACATGTCGTAGATGGTTAAATAATATGTATGGAATCTTTATGTCGAAGCCTATGACTTGTTGAAGTTCTGGTTTATTATGTTGAATGTTATGTATGTTGGATTGGCTCCCTTCATTGCTACAGAAACCCGGTTCTTGCAGTTCCCATAGTTATCTTGGGTGAGACTTCATATACTTCGCAGGTGATGCCATAAGGGACAAACCCCTTTTGGCCCTATATCTTGGGGTTTGTTGGTGATTAGATAAGTGAACCTCATTCGAAGTAGAATTACCCCAACATATATGTATTTTCATTTTCAATGCCATAGCTTAGATGGTGGCATCAAGTACCTAGGTTTTATTCTCAAACCCAACAATTATTTAAAAAATTATTGGATTTGATTGATTATCAAAGTGGAAAGAATAATTACTCTCTGATGTCATAAGTGGATTTCTTGTGGTGGAGGGATTATTCTTGTTAAATTTGTTCTCAAAGCTATTATTATGTACTAGCATACCCTCGATCACATAGCTAAGGGGGTTTTGGAAAATATTAGGAAGCTTTGATTTTTTTTTTTTTGGAAGGGTAGTCGTGAATACCTAGGATTGCATTGTGTTAGATGACATAAGTTGGTTTTTCCTAAGAAGTTGGGGGAATCGGGTATTAAGAATATTCACCTCTTCGATATCACTTTAGAAGAAAAATATTTGTAAAATGTAATTACTAAAGAGGGTCTCTAGAAGAAGATTAATTTTGAGAAATGTATTGAGCCTAGTGCTATTATGAATTGGACTAGAAGGGAAAGGAAAAACATGCAAAATATTTCAACTTGGTGGAAGGACCTCACACTTTCTTTTCCTAATTTGGGACCATACCTTTCTTGGATTGTCAAGGATGGTACACAAGTCCGAGTGGATATAAATGAAATTATGGGGTGTAGTAGAAATATATTCCTACCTGGTAACCATGTAGCCAATCATGTTTCCTCAACTCTATGGAGACAGGGGTGGCTGTCAATGGGTGCTTTGGGTCTTGAGACTCATATGACACCATCTTGAAATGTTTTCCTTTTAGACTTACATAATTTTTATACCAAAGTTCACAGGAGATGAGGATGTTTTTATTTTATCTTAAAATCCAATTGGAGGAAACTACTCAAAGCAAGGATATTCATCTCTGATGGCATAGATGGAAGATCCAATTTGGTGGTGGCACGAGCTTTAGAAATTCAAAGCTCCAACAAAGAAAAAATAACCGTGATGTGGCAAGTACTTAATGCAAGAGTTTTAACTTGGGATCAATTGCAAAAAAGAGGTAAACTAGGCCATGAAATTTGTATGATGTGTAAAGGTATTGAAGAGACTAATGATAATTCCTTTTACATTTCTCTTATGTAGTTTAGGTTTGGACTATTTCACAAGACTTCCTTGATCTAAAACTTGTTTAGTGGGGTAACTATTTAGATTCTTGTTTTTTATATTTGGTTTGAAAAAAAAGGAAGTAAGAAGTGGAGAGCCCTTCCTTCTTTAGCACTCAAGGGGGGTTGGATCATGCAAACCAACATAGACATTGAGGGGAAATTTGTCCCTCCTTCCTAAATAGTGCTAAGTTTCATCTCTTCTATCATACTTTTGTATTGTTGCTCCTTCAAAAAAAACATGATTCTAAAAGAAATACATATTGACAATTCTATAATATGGACTTACTTTCTTGGCCCCTGCCAAGATCATGGTCCAACAATGGAAGTGGGGTTTGTTCTTTACCATCCTAACTTGGACCAACTCCAATTCAAGGCCAGTCAAAACATGGGTACCAATAACATTATTGAATTATATTCTCTATGCTACCTACTAAACTTTGGTCTTCCTATAATTATTAGTCACATACAAATCTTTGGTGATTCTTTGCTCAAAATTAATTGGATGAAAGGTTGATCTGATTTTAACAACATTGACCTCTCCTCACCATTTATTCAAATCAAAAGGGCAACTTCTCAATTTCAGCACATATCAGTCTTCCCAAGCATACTTATGGGTCCATGATGGTGTTTTGATTTACAAGAGGTTGCATTAGTTTTTTGCTTTTCTATGTGGGAACAGCACATTATAAATGTAATTTTGGTTTTATTTTAATAGAAATAATAATATTTTTTTTATAAAAATTGTTTTCAATTGAACTTAGTTTAAGTGTTTGATTTGTGTTTTCTTTTTTAATATATTTTGGGTAAGTAGTCTCACACTCTAGTTTTTTTTGCCATACCTTGATCCTCACAAATATGGAGTGTTGACATTGGTCAATAAAAATAAAATATAAAGTATTAGAATTGTTAAATAAAAATAAAATAAAATACTAACACTTCTGGTTATTCCATAAATTACACCATGGCTATTCCATAAATGACACCACAGACCAATTTACTAGCGACTGTTCAACGGCTCAAATCAACACTATATATCTATGGAACACTAGGGAGTAGGCCCAAACAGGAAGGTTAATAACTCAAAAAAATAGCATCACAGATAATTTCTTTTTTAAACCACGGGGGAAGAGCAACCTTCCAAGAGTATATCCAATAGTTTGAAAGATATATTCAATAGCCTACAAGACAGATATACCAATAACTTGTTACTTAGCAGGGGCTGAGAAGTTGGAAAGCCTCTATGGTAAAGATGGCTTACCCTTCAAACCTTGTCACAACAAACTAATGAATAACCGTACTCCAAATAATTTCAATATCATACCGTGCAAGCTGTATAAATCCATCCTGATCGGCAGAGATGCTCATGCCCCCTTCGAAGTATTCGGATTCTTCAACCGCGTTGGGAGCACGCACGTCAGTTCACTTATCATTATCTATACCGACATATGCATTGGTCGTTTAAATCCTCACTAAACGCAAACATTTCCACCTAGACCCTTCTGCCAGTCCTACAATTCCCATTGACAAACAATTCGAGCCTCTTTCTCTTCATGAGATTGATCCATCTACTAACATGTTGAAAAAATGTCTAGAAAATGTCTCAGAAAGATTAACGATCCAGAGATTCCAACGTCGGCGTTCAGAGGCGGAGCCCAAGCATGAGCAACCGTTCCCCTCCGTAAATAACACGGCCGCATCCGACCGACCTCTCTTCTTCGCAGAGAATCTCCGCAGTCATGCAGTTCCTCTTCCCACCAATTCTCCCTGGCAGAATTTCGTGCTGAGAGAGGGTTCCCAGCCGGAATTCACTCATCCTTACCTCATTCAATCCAACCCCAACAGGGGCTCTATCACCATCTGCTATCCCTTCATCATACAATCCTTCGTTCCCAACATAACAATCTCCAGCTCCCTTCACATACAGGCCTTTATGATTCTGAACACAGATGACAACACAGAGATTGTCCAGCCTGTAGAAAGACTCTTCAGAAATTAGAACACCATAAGCAGAAACCCAGTCTTGGTATGTTTACCCTTCCAAGACAGAACAGCTCTTTTGAAGCAGTTACGAATGGAAGAAGAACTTATGTCCCAGGAAGAAACCTTCCTGATACTCCATTCAGACAGTTCTCATCTGAGGGAACTATGAAAAAAGAATTTCTCCCTTACAAGTCTTCTGGTCCAGATGAATCTGTATCAGATGAGGCCAAACAGTTGAATTGGGGAAATATGCAACATAAGCTAACTGCTGATAATTTAGATGTTCCCATGTCGTCTCCCATTTCGATGACCTGAGTGTCACCATAGATCTCCCGGGGCCTCTCACTGTTCCCCTAGTGAGAGGAAGCCCCTACATTACCTGCCTCGTCAAGTGGGGAGACCTCCAATTCAGCACTATACACGCAGTGCTCAATGTTTCTTCCCACAATCACGACACCAAGCATAAGATTAACTTCAACAACGGACAGATATGGCTCATTTACAGCTCCAATTCTCTTTCTCTCAACAGGGATTTGATCATTTCTGGATCCTATCAAGGCGTTTTAAGAATCAGCATACTCTCAGACAAAGATGGAGAAGTTGCAGATGCAAAGGAGCAGATTTTGGATCGGTTCAGCAGAGCTTATCCGGTCTCTGGGTTGGTGGATCTCAGTATGCCGTGCAAGGTTAGATACGAATGGAAGAAGAAAGGGCAAGGTGAGTTACTCATGCTTTCGCACTCTGTACATAGGCAAATCCTAGCTTTTCCTGCATCCAATATGGTGCTACCCAACCT
>LPNX010075543.1:3991-53040 GCA_001517045.1 Pseudotsuga menziesii | reverse complement strand
TTATGGGAAGGCCGTTGCAAGAGCAGCGAGGTTTGCATTGATTGCAGAAGAAGTCCAGTGCCAAAATGTCATACCTCGTGTGAAAGAATTTCTGGAGAAATCCCCGACTCCGTGGCTGGATGGGAGCTTCCAAGGAAATGCTTTCATGTATGATAACAAGTGGGAGGATTGGTCAGCAGAGAGGGTGCTAGGGACTCTGGTGCAGATTTTGGCTTTGGTGTTTACAATGATCACCATTGCCATTTGGGTTATTTCTGCTATGCCATTGCTGTCTTGGCCAAGCTCAATTGCAGCTGGGCTCAAAGATTTAGGCCACATGTATACTCAATTGTGAATAATTTCGTGACTCGGAGTTCTCGTGAACAATCATTGTATACACGGTTGCGAAATTTCGATCTATGGAAGCTGCACTCTTGGGCTAGTGGAATCACTGAATTTGCAGATGGTAGGAGCCAAGAGAACAGCAGCGAAGCTATAAATGCATATTATTCTGCAGCACTTGTAGGAGAAGCATATGCAGATGTGCATCTCATAACCACTGGATCAACTCTGGCTGCTTTGGAAATCAGGGCTGCAAAGACATGGTGGCACGTCCCTGCGAACAGTACTGTATATGAGCCAGAATTTACAAGGGAGAATAGAGCAATGGGAGTTTTGTGGGCAAATAAACGGGACAGTGGGCTGTGGTTTGCTCCAGCTGATTGGAGAGAGTGCAGGTTGGGAATTCAATTGCTTCCAATTGTCCCCATTACAGAGCTTTTCTTCTCCAATCTGGAGTTTGTTAAAGAGCTTGTGGAATGGGAAACCCCAGAATTGAAGAGAGAGGGAGTTGGAGAAGGATGGAAGGGTTTTGTGTATGCGTTGGAGAGTATTCTTGACAGGGAAAGTGCTCTGAAGAAACTGATGTATTTAAATGATCACGATGATGGAAATTCATTACCAAATTTGATGTGGTGGACTTACAGAAGATCCAGTGATACCAATCAGCGGTCATGCTGATGCTCTTGCTATTAACCAGAAACCATAGGAGTGTTCAAGCAAACATATCTGTAAATTTTACAAAACGTCTCTTTTGCTGCACATATATTTTGGTGGTCTGTGTGATGGAATGTATGATTCTTAAGCTCCCATGGGTGAATGAAAATATTAATGCTTTCACTCTAAATTTGGGTATTCTTACTCTAGTTTTAAGGCCTCTCAAATCGTTGTTTGATATCGCGGATTGAAATATTTCCTGTATTGCTATTTACTTTAATTAAATAGAAATATGTTGCTAGTAACTTCATTTTGCATGTCAGATGTGCAGAATCAGAAAACAGCTCTACATGGCTTGCAGTGTTACATGTGAACAATATTAACTCTAGAATATTTCCCTCTCAATAGATATTGAAAATAAGAAGGGAAACTCGATCTGGCTGATCATAAGAAGGGAAGGGATTCACAACTTTGTTATTATCATTTAATATTTTTAACTAAAGTTTTTTGAATGTAACTATTGGATTATATCAATATAAATTTATCTTACAATTAGATTTATTAAGTATAAAGAAGGATCCAATTTCTTAAAATGTAATTTATTTTAATCTTAAAATGTTTACAATTAAACCTCATAAATCCCTCTCCTTGATAGATCCATGTTTAAGATTGATCTATGTCTTTTAGTTTTATGAGCCAACATCCATTTTTTAATAACTTTTTATTTGGTTTAAAATTTTTATTTATAGAGTTTATTTTTCTGTTCTTTTAATTATTTTTTATTTTTATTTTTGGTAGCATAGCATTAGGAATGTGACCAAATCTCCCCCATACTTGACTGTAAAGCACCTTGCTACGCTCCATGCAATTACCAATGGATTACATTGCCTTCTATCGAATTTGAAAATTTGATCCACCAAGATAGGTAATATACTTTGGTTGGATGGTTTAATTAATTGAACTAAGGTAGCTAAATTTTAATTAATATAAAGATTTTTATTTAAATGATACCCTCTATACAATTAAAAAATTCATATTTACTTGGTGACAATTTTAGGAGTTGAAGAATTAACATGTTTCCATACTTAACTAAGATCATAATAAGGAGGAAGAAGATCAACAAAAAGAAAAGAAAGAAGACTTTAAAGAATAGAGGGAAAAAAAATGAGGACAAAGACAAAGTGCAAAAACAATTGATGTTATTAAAAATACAATAAAATTAAAAATAAGCAAAAACAATTGATATTAATTAAAAATACTATAGTGGCTCAGCTGGAGTCAATTCACTCCCAAGAATACCTAGACCCACCCAAAGTAGGTCCCATCTAGCACCGGCTCCACTGCGAGGATCTAACTTATGGATATATTGTGGGTCCTGCTCTTTCCTTGAACTTGTATCATATACATTGTCACAACTTGTGTCTCCAAGTTATCTATGCCTTCCATGAGTATAGATATTTATGTAGTTACACACAATCCATGCAGTAGAAAGCCAAGAGATCCTCCATATCCATATCTCGTCGTTGAACCGGTTACATATCACATATGACCCCCTGTCACGGAAGTCGTGTCATGAAATATACATCCTTGAGGGAGAGCTCTACACACTCAACCAATATGATGCAATTCCTGACATCATGGTCCCAGTACTCGATTATGTTGCTTAATAACAGACCTATCAACCCCATCAAGGGGTTCCCAACAAACTTGAGTAACCCCTATCGTGTAAGGATATCACACACAATCTAATCGTATATCCCTCCATATATCTGCGACATACCTCTCTCTCTAGTTCACTTGCATCCTGTAGTCCATCATCGGAGAGGGTCATTCGATAGTGAGAAACCAAATTTTGAATGAGGTCGACAGATTTTTCAGCAAAAGTTGTGACCTAGGTCACACCTGGTCAGTAGAAATAAGAAACCCAGGTCATTGTTTTTCTCCTATGAAGTGTGAACTTAGGTCGCACCTATTCCTCAAACATGTGTGACCTAGTAGGTATTGTCAAGGGAAATCATGCAACCAAGGTCATTCATTTCCATTTGAAATCCTTGACTCAGCTCTAAAATTATCAAGGGGTTCCCCTGGGGCTCCTAAAATCTTAAAATGGGAAATGAAATGGATAAAAACAAAGAGGAGGTTGTCACCACTAGCCTACAAGTCATAGAATTAGAATCCAACAAACAAATTAGGAGAAAACAATTTATGAATTTTTGTGGTGTCCACACTCATCCAATGGTGAATAGTGAAAATGACACCTAGTTTGGTGGGTCCACCCCCATTTAAGATCATTTAGACCCGACTTTTCTTCTGATACTTACGACCTCATACACAATTTGTTTTTTATATTGTTCATGTTGTTAGAATTGTGGTTCCACACTCTTTTCGATTATGAGATCCATTTTCCGTGATGGAGGTATTTTTTGGGGATGTCCTTGTCCTCTTTTTTTTATGTGCATGCATGCAATCTAGACCATTTTCTAGATGCACTTTTTTATGCTTGGGTATTGTTTCCATGTGTACAAGATCAGGTTGTGATAGGATCCTCTTATTTTGAACTGGAAACGCTCCCTAGAGGTGTATTTCTCAAACTGGCATATAGGTGATTCCCCTTTGTAGAACATCGTATCCATCAACCTTGTTTATCCCTCTTTTGCATATAGGACTTCCTATGTTTGTTTAAGTTCCCAACCTCACCATAGTTGCATTTTCCTTTACCTGATAGTAGATCTTCCCTCACATGGGTTCCATCATTTAGAGCCCCTTTCCATTTGGAACCCATATTGGTGTTCTTTCCATAGGTTCGGGATTCCAACTAGTTTTTGATCTTTCACTTAGTTGCATATTACTATGTCATCATCACTCATTGGCCTACCCATGGACTCTCAGAATTATGGTCATTTATGGAATTTTGATGTTTCATGTTGCACACTCATGGGCCCACCACGCAATCCATACTACAAAAGTTACATTGTTTTCCCACCACTAATCACCCCTTAATGAGATCATCATTAGTGTCATACCCCCCATTAGTTACATCTACTATCATACAATCATATATTAATTTGGTTATTCATTGTACACTTATCTCCTTGATTTCCCTACCTATCTCTCATAGGTGGCCACCAACCTAGGTACCCATTACATAATCGTGTGTTTTAGCACCCACTTTTTTGTAGATGGTCACGCATCTAGGAATCCATTACATTTGAGTACTTTTTTCATTCTCACTCTTCGGTACCCATGCATTAGGGAATCCATTCAAAAACAGTGCTCCTTATAACTCCTGTATATTGTATATAGTCTCAGTTTGTGGCAGCACCCTTCATTGCCTTTGTTCAGATCATTTTGCGATGAGTCACCGATGGATTCATACTAACACCATTATCCCTTAAAGTCAACATCATTAGCCACCCTTAGTTCTCTAGTTGTGCCTCTCCCTTGATATCATCATGAGTCCCATTCACACTGCTAGGTCATCCATGCATCCATGCTCTAAACAAGGAAGTTTGAGTTCCCCACTTGGTTACCCTCATACCTTTGCATCTCTCATTGGTTTCTCAGTCCATCATTCATATATATCCACTCATTGTTCGTATCGCTTGTGCTTCCTTCAAGGAAACACCATTTCATTGTTGGTAGTGGGTCTCCTTTTATCGACATCAACACATCCATTCCAGATAATATACCTAGAAGCACCTTATACCTTGGAAACATAACCATCATTGACGAGTGCCCTTGGATCGATTAATGAGAGACCTTAGTGCCCCTTAGACTGGTTGTTTCTCATGTCTTCAACTTCATCTCATCATCACACCATTGAGAATCATATAGGTTGATGGTTATATTATTCGGTTAGTCAAAGACCCCATATATCAGGCTTGACTCTAGTCATTTTGTGGGTCTCTTCAAAATCCCTTCATTCATATGCTTCCTGTGTTATCCAAGTTGTGTTGGTGACAGTGTCTAGTAGCTCTCCAATCATATGCTTCTTATGGTATCCAGTGCCATATGAATTTTTGTAGACCTGTTTGATTAAGATTCAATTGTTTGAGTCACCTATGAGGAGTTTCTTATTTCCTCCTTCAAGATCTTGGGCCCCTTTAGTTTCACGAGGACATCAGTTCTTGTGATTCAACATTCCATTGAGATGTCATTGTTCTAACATGTTCTCTTCAGATCAGCCATGGAAGTTAGACCATGATTATGTATCCATTGTAGCTTTAAATTAGGTCCCTTATTGACCCTCAAATGTCCTCTTTGATGCTCATCATATATTGTATCCAACAGTTATTCATTCATTGATAAGGATCCTTTTGGTATAGATCCCACTTTATATTGAGACATTGATAGAAGCATGGGTATACTCACCTCATCCATATATTTGCGATTAAATGCACCTCATGCATTTTGAGTATTGTATCAACAGGTATGGGCATTTGTAGTCCCTTAGGAGAGTGAGTTTCCTTCGATGTGGTCTTTGTCTTCTATGATATTGTTGCCTCATATCTCCTCAAAGTTTGAAAGTCCTATGATGTATTTTGGCCATACGATGAGCTTTTGAAATCACACATCGGGGGGGGATATGTTAACATCCAAATTTGCTCACCTTCCATGTCATCAACTTCATCATCCTTATACATCATCATTCCACATCATTAGCACCATTTTTTCATCTCATTCCATCCATGTGACATTGGGAAGTAATGAAAAGCCACAAAATGAAAGTAAAAACCCAAATTGACCACCCTAGAAGGAGGTCATAGTTTTTAGTGAACTTTATTTTGATTTTATTGCAATGACACTCAATCAAATTAGAAATTTATTGCAAAAACACATTTACCTTAAGTTAGATAATTCCATGTTCTCCAAAATGGTAGCCATCACAAACTGTTCACACCTTTTACTATTTTAAATCTATCTTTTTATAATAAAACATGTGCTTAGATACCTTAACAATAGTACTAGAAATTATTAACCACTACATGCCCCATTGAGGTTCATGTTATGTCATAGAAGAATATTTTAATGTTGAGCAATTTCTGAACATCATGATATGCCACTATAGAAACATAGCCATTAACAACGCATGGATAAGAGTTGCAATCCAAAGATGGTCCCAGACATGTTCCCAAACCTTCCAGCAATGTTAAAACTAGAGTGGCAGAGGATGTTATCACATCAACAAGGAATTCAACTTCCAAATTACCAAATATTTTGGTGTGGATCGTGCATAACGGACCATGATTGTTGTGTATGCCTACATTATTTTTCTTGTTCATTGTTGTAATGATTATTGTTTTAGGTAGTTGGCTAAATGAACACTTTTGTAGTTTTCACTCAATAATATAAGTAGTTAATGAAATATGCCATTGCAGTTTTGTTATATATGTTTGCATTTTCCTCTTGTATTAATCATTGAAATGATGTTTTAGGTAGCACGCTAGATGAACACCACCTACATTTCTTGGTCAATAACATCAATTAATGAAATTCCAATTTAGTTTTGTAATGAATGGCTACATTTTCTTCATGTGCATTGCAATGATTTATGATTTAAGTCATTGGCTCAAAAAACACTCCTAAATACTTTCTTAATAACATTAGTTATGAAATGTTGGTTCACCTTTGGGTAATGAAATACCATTCTAGTTGTATTTTTTATTTTTGTATAACAAATTCTCATAATGTCTAGGGTATGAATGGTCTTAATCGATTTTTGGATTTGCCTCGAATTCATTCTTATGTGTGGAAGTGGATTTGGTGTTGTTTCTGGTACAATCTTCCTCTCTCTCTCTCTCACCTCAAATTCCTTATTTATGTGTGAAAGTGGATTGGGTGTTGTTTCTAGGACAATTTAGCACTCTCTCTCTCTCTAGAAAATAAATAAATCACACTTTATATTAAAAAAGAGAAAACAAAATAGTTCATCATCATATGGAATCTAAAAACTCTTAACACTGAATGTGAACTCCCTTTTAGCATCTCACAACATATGAATATTTCTCCATAGACACCCTCTACCTATCTCATATATCTCTAACATAATACACCGTTCCTTCAACATATGATATCTAATAAGGTCATTGCATAACATGACATTGTGAAATTTAGTCACAACAATCTTAAGACTAAAGCAGATCTTACAGAAGATTCAAAACAATTTTACACATGAAATGACATTAACAATGTTGCAATTGGAGGTTACAGCTATATATTATCAATAATCAATAATGAGAGATGATACAATGTCATACAACTTGCATGAATGCGAGATAATTAAAATTCCTTGGAGGTCATTCAAATTGTATAGATGAGAGTAGCTTAACTGTTTGTTAGCCACACTAAATGCACCAATTAACCACTAATCAAGCCATGATTGACTCTAACTAAGTCCTAACTGAATTGGAGTGAAAAAATGACTGAGTCTAACTAAATAGAACTCAAATGCATGTCAATCAGTAGGTGGGGGCACATCTCTAACTCAAGTTAGCTCCAATGAAGTGAATTGAACTGAAACTAGTCACCAAAAGTTGTTGGAGGCTCCTTAAATCACTCCAGTTAACTCAAATCAACCCAAAATAGACAATGAGATGAAGAAGGTGCACTTCCAACTCAACTTAACTGATTGTTAGGTGAAACAACATTCAGTTAACTAATTGGTGCACTTATGACAAGCAAATCACCCCAGATTTGCTCCCTGATTGAAGGAGGAAGCCTATTTAGCCTCCTTGATTGAAGGAGAAGCCTTAGTTGGCCTCCCTTTATTGAAGGAGGGCATTGATGTGCTGATGCTGATGTCAAGAGTGTGCTGGTGTGATAATGCTGATGTCTGTAATTCGAGTCAATTAACTTAGGATAGTGGGTAACCCAAATTGACCAAATAAAGGTGTGGGGGTTGGATAATGACTCCAATAGCCCCACTTAAGCTATACTTATGTGGAGGATTAAAAATAAAATGCTAGGGACCTAAAAACAAAGGCCATAGGTCACCCTATACAAAAAGTAACTCTAAAATGCTCAAATAAAATGCTAAGTGAGGAAAGAGGGAAAACCTAGTGGGAAACCCCCCCCCCCTCAAGGTGAACAATGGAGAAGTAATTTCCCTCACCATGATGAACTCACCCCCAAAAGTGAACGGAGGTAAGTGAATTTTTTATCAGTAAATTTCTTGGTGACAATATCTACAATCTGCTCATCTATAGGGTAGTATTGCAGAATAATTGTCCTATCATGCACTAACTCCCTGATGTAGTGCATGTGGATCTCAACATGTTTGGTCCTCTACCACTGAAATGGATCCATTGAGATATTTACAGCACTTTGGTTGTCACAAAATATGACCGTGGACAAATCACTACCAATCTCAAACTCTGAAAGAATTCCTTACAGCCAGACTGCTTGGATGCAAGCATTCACTGCTCCCCTATACTCAACCACTACTGGAGATAGTGCAATGGCAACCTTATTTTTGTTGGACTTGAAAATGGGGTCACCACCAAACATAAACACATACTCAGAAGTGGAATTCCGATCTATGGAATCCTCTTCCCAATCTGAATCCGTAAAACTGACCAATTCTAGCTCAGAATCTGCAACATAGTGAATGATGTAGGATCTAGTGCCCTGAATGTACTGAAGGATCCTATTGGATGCCTTCCAATGGAGCTCAGGAGGCTGTTGCATATATGTTTATACAACATTCACAACATAACAAATGTCAGGCCTTGAATGTGTCAAGTAAAGCAAGCTTTTGATCAACTGGTGGTAAATAGTGGAATCCATGAGTGGAGTGGATTTTCCCTCTTCAAGACTCATTCCTGAGAGGAAAGGAAATGGTGGAGCCTTGAAATCAGCCATGTTAAACTTAATTAAGAGGTCTGCAATATATTTTTAGTGATTTACCATTATATCATCAAATTCTTGTGTGATTTCAAGCCCGAGAAATTGTCTCAACAGGCCCAAATCACTCATTTCAAAACCATAATGAAGAATAGTTTTTATAAAGGAAATCGAAGAAAGTGTGCTTCCTGTTATCAAAATATCATAAACATATAATACTATGATTAGAATATTACCATCATACTTCTACAAATATACATTAGGACCATATCACATCTCTGGAAGTTTTGTGAGATAAGAAAGGCATCCATTTTGGCATACCAAGATCTTGGGGCATGTTTCAACCCATATAATGATTTCTACAACTTACACACCAAGGAAGGATCTGATGTATATCCTTTGGGATGCTTCACGTATATATCCTCTTGCAGGTCTCCGGAAGAAAATAACTCTTGACATCCATGTGATGCACCTCCCAGTGCTTGGATGTGGCAATGGCAAAAACTATCCTTATGGAATCCATATTTGCCACCGGTGCAAAGGTCTCATGATAGTACACTCCTTGGACCTGGGAGAACCATTTTGCAACTAGACGTGATTTGTATTTACAGTTTTTTCCATCTGTAGCAACCTTTGTCTGATATACCCACTTGCATTGAACCAGTTTCCTCCCAGGTGGAAGGGAAACTAGCTTCCAAGTTGCATTTTTTCGAAGAGAATTGAACTCTTCGTCCATAGCAGATTGCCATCTTGGATATTTTCGAGCATGGTAGGAGGAATTTGGATCAGACCCAATCATCAAATAAGAGGTCTTGGGAAGAAATGAATCATGACAAGAGAGAGCAATACCTGCTCTTTGAAAATTAGATCGGGTTCTTCTTGGATCAGCAGGATTTCCAATGTTTGTCCTAGCGGAAGAGAGTGTATTTTTGGCCTAAGTTGGGAGATGAGTGGAAAAATCAGAATATGATTATGAACATGATATATTTTTCTCACTGATATCAGAAATAATATCTGCAATATTAGAGCCTTCACTCCAATTTTGATCATTCAAATGATCAGCAAAACAGGAGGGAATTTCAGCAGTTTTCTCCTCGACTAGTTCTACCTCTTGGAGAGGTTATTCAAAACGGACACTTCTCTCAATGAATATCTATTTGGTTCTTATATTAAGAAGTTTGAATTCCTTTTATTCTTCTATATATCCAATGAAAAAACATTCAATACTTTGCAGTTGCAAATATTTCCTCTTTTCAAGCGGAATTCGAGCCCATGCAATGGACCCAAAAACCTTGACATTTGACACATTCGGTTTGTGTCCAAAATAGGCTTCAAAAGGAGTCTTTCCTTTCATGAAAGAGTGAGGGACTCGATTTTGAATGTGAGCAGCAAAATTCATAGTGTCACCCCATAGGTTTGCATCCAAACCTTTCGCTTCCATCATGCAGATAGTCATCTCTTTGAGGGCCCGATTTTTCCTTTCCGCTACACCATTTTGCTGGGCTGTGTATGGAATGGAGTTATGGATTTGGATCCCAATGTCAGCACATATTTGAAGAAATTCAGACTTGACATACTATCCTCCATTATCATATCTGAGAGACTTTATCTTCCTCCAGATGCATTCTGATCAACCAATGCTTTAACCTCAATGAATCTTTCCAAAACCTCAAATTTTTCTTTTAGGAAGAAAACCCAAGTGTATCTAGAAAATCCATCAATGAAGGTGAGTACATACCGTAAACCACTCATGGATGTTTTAGGCATGGGTCCTTTGATATCAGAATGAATCAACTCCAAAATACTTTTTGCACGACTTTCCTTTCCCCGATCAAACTTGTGCCTCATGGTGTTTGTCGATAATGCAACCTTTGCAAATTCCATTAGAAGTTTTGATGGTTGGAAGGCCTTCAACCATGGAATTTTTTTGAAGTTTTTGAAATTATTTGAAGTTCAAATGACCAAATCTCTCATGCCAAATCCTACTAACCTCATTCCCATGATTCAGAACAGCAGTGGGCTTTGCATCCGTCGCAAACTTGGAAAACTCATAGGCCTTAGCATGATGATTTGCTATGCCTGTTGCAACGAGTTTCCCAGATGCAATCTCTGTGATTTCAATATCATTCAGGATGAAAGTAACTCTCTTGGGCACTCCAGATTGTGTCATTTGATATACACTCAACAAATTGGAGGCCAAGGAGGGTACATACATAACATCAAAAGGAGGGTACAATACCTTTTCCTTTCGAAATGATATGAGAATCATCTCCCATGTGGATGGGAAATATTTTTTCGGTGTTCAGGGATGAGAAGGATTCTTTGCTTGCAATCATGTGGTTCAAAGCACCGGATTATATGACGAGATCTCTAGGCTTTGAAGTGCTTTCCATAAGGGCATGTCCTCTTTCTTGCTACATGTCCCGATCATGATTATCTTTCTTCCAAACACTCTCCAGAAGATTGATATTGTTCCTCTTGAGGAGAAGAGTCATTTCAGCAAGATTCTTCTTCATGCAGGCATGTTCAAGGTGAAATCCCTTCCTGTAATAGGAACACTTGACTTTTTCTTCGCCTTGGTTTCCTTTGTTCTTGTGCTTCTTTGAGTCAGAAGGCTCTTCTTACTGTTGGTTCTTCTCTTTTGCATTTGAAGCATCAAACTTAGTCTTTTGATTCTTTTTCTTTCCTTTTCCCTTGGGCCTTGAAGCAAATAGTGCTTGATCTTTGGAGGATCTGATGATCCCCATCTACACAAGCTTTTCATGCTCGTTTGTGAGGGACTCAATGAAGGAATTGAGAGAAGGCATTTTACAATTTGGGGTTGTTAGCTTCCCGGTATGGAATGTGGAAATAGATAATGAGCAATCCGATGCAAGTTTTGAAAGAATGGAGAGAATGAGATGATCATCCTCCTTCTCCACCTCACACTGCTTCAACTGGAGCACTAGGTGCTTGAATTTGGTGAAGAATTCATTGAGAGTTTTGAAATTGCTTGGGTGAAGAGAAATCAGCTCATTGTCTATCCAATAAATCCTCATCTCATCCTTCTTATCAAAGAGATAAACAAGTTTATCCCAAATTTCCTTCGGATTAGTTAATCCAGTGACAAGGAAATGAAGATCTTTGGAAATCGACAGGCACAAAAACCCAAAAGCTTCATGCATCTTGTTCCAGTATCTAGATTTTTCCACAACATGGTTTGGCTCTATTTCGGTGTCCATTGTGACTCTGTAGATTCCCTTTGCACGTAGTTGAATCTCAAAATCTCCCTTCCATTGGTGGTAATTGAAAGGAGTAAGAGGATCCATGGTAGAAGCCATTTTTCTGCTGTAGCAAATGCAGTAGGTATTTAAAAAAACCTGCAAAAACACAAAAAGGGCACTGTAAGGTTGAACAACCTTCACTTTTCAGGTTTTCATCACACCTAGGTTAGTCAATCAAGCAATCTTTATCAATAATTCCTTTGCTTAGGACTTATGTAGTAAACCTTCAGCTTCTAGAGCAGTTCTCGAATTTTTGAGCTTTTTACTCAACATGCATGCTAGATCTGTCAAAAATCTTGTTTTTGAGAAGAAGATCTTCGTCCTGTCATGGCTCGGATACCATGTGAAATTTAGTCACAACAATCTTTAGACTAAATCAGATCTTACAGAATATTCAAGACAATTGTACACATGAAATGACATTAACAGTGCTGCAATTGGAGGTTGCAGATGTATATTATCAATAATCAATAATGAGAGATGATACAATGCCATACAACTTGCATGAATGCAAGACAATTTGAATTCCTTGGAGGTCATTTGAATTGCATAGACGAGAGTAGCTTAACTATCTGTTAGCCACACTAAATACACTAGTTAACCACTAATCAATCCATGATTGACTCTAACTAAGTCCTAACTGAATCAGAGTGAAATAACGATTGAGTCTAACTGAATAGAACTCAACTGCAAGTGGGTGCGCATCTCTAACTCAAGTTAGCTTCGATGAAGTGAACTGAACTAAAAACAGTCACCAGAAGTTGTTGGGGGCACCTTAAATCACTCCAGTTAACATAAATCAACCCAAAATAGACAATGAGATGAGGAAGGTGCCTTTCCAACTCAACTTAACTGATTTTTAGGTGAAACAACATCTAGTTAAGTAATTTGTGCGCTTATGACAAGCAGATCACCCAATACTTTCTCCCTGATTTAAGGAGGAATCCTAGTTAGCCTCCCTGATTGAAGGAGAAGGCTTAGTTGGCCTCCCTGATTGAATGAGGGCATTGGTGTGCTGATGCTAATGTTAGGAGTGTGTTGGTGTGCTGATGGTGATGTCAGTAATTTGAGTCAATTAACTTAGAATAGTGGGAAATTAGGACAAATTGACCAAATAAAGGTATGTAGGTTGGATAATGACTCCAATAGACAACTCCTTCATGTCACTACTAAAATAAAAATAGAATCAAAGATTTAGTCCATACTTAGAAACAATTCCATCTACATTCTCTTCCAACCAAACAAAATTTTGGAACCAAATCCAAGCCTTGTTTAAAAAGAGTATTATCTATTTTTTTTAACTCCTTGTAAATATGCTGATATGTGATCATATCAAAGTATGTGGAATTTTTTTTGAAGGCTTATTTCACATTTATATTGGAATCTAGTTTCATCAAAAAATCTTTTCAGTCTTGATAATTTCAGTACCATGGGTTGTGAGTATTTCTAACTTACATTGACTCAAGGGTTCCATCAAAAACTTATGCCAGTACAAGAGACTCAAGGAAGGATTGGCCAGAGAGGAAGACTTAGGTATGATTTTTTTTGATCTTCAAACTAGAGATCTAAGTATTAGTTATGAGTAAAACCCCATCACTGAATCCAAGAAAATAAGATGGGGTGATGACGGTAACATTGACATAGATATGGCCGATAAGGATCTTAAGGGAGAGGACGGAGATGTGGTGTCCCAAAAGCTGGGCTCCAGGAACAAGTTGAAGGTTCCTCTGATTGGAATTCGTGAGATGTTAGACATGAAGACAATTCATGTATTGGGGGGTCCCAGTGGACTCAACGTCATATATACGCTGGAATCCTTCATGCACAGTTTCTAGTTAGAGTCATTATTATGAGTTCAAGGGAGATGGTCCACAACTTTAACCTGTGGCCACTGGTCATTGTATAGGGCACAATGGATTATACTTGTCTCTTTGCAATTATATCCCTAACCGGAGCATTCCCGCATGGTGTTGATACCATAGCACGTACTGTATTCAAATTCAATTTAAGAGATGACTAAGGCAATATGGTTGGAGGGATATTTGAAATCATGATAGATCATGGCTCTGTCCTGGTTATACTTGGCACAGTCATGACCATCAACCGGGAGGTGTTAAATGTTTGACCCAAGCTTCATGAACCCTTTATTTCTCTAGGTGCAAGGGCTACTCAGCAGCAGTTCCAAGCACCCACACTAATGACAATGCAACAACCGATGGACATCCAATCAACCCCTCTTATGGAATTGCAACAACAAATGGACATCTAGTCAGTCCATCCTATGGCATTGCAACAATAGACATACATCTAGTTAGGCCCTCCTATGGCATTGGAGCAAGAAATGGACATCTTAGACCCTTCTATGGCATTGGAGCAACAGATGGAAATCCAACCAGCCCCTACAATGACAATACAACAATTGATAGACATCATTTATATCAATAACCTTGTGCCATATCTAGATATAGGTTTAGTAAGGACCAACCCTCATGATGGATGCCCTCATGATGGTTCCCTTCAAGCAGGGCCTTCAGTAAGGCCCAACCCTCATGATGTCTCCCTTCATGCAAGGCCAAATATGGCTATAGGTTCAGTAGGTTCTGACCCTCATGATGTCTCTTCCTAGGGAGAGCATTCATGGTTCTAAATTAGATAGCTTTGTTGCACTTGTTAGGGTTTTCATACAATTCCTAGGAAATATATTTGCATGATTGGTTCTACTGTCGTAACAACTATTTTTAGTAGGGAAATGTTGTTAGTGTTTTGATGATATGAAGTTTTGCAATGAGACTGAATAGTTATACAACCCTCATGATATCTCCCCTCACTCCTAGCACTCATGGTTCTAAATTAGCTAGCTTTCTTGCATTTGTGAAGGTTTCCATCCAATTCGTAGGTAATACATTTGCATGACTGGTTCCACTGTAGTAAGAACTATTTTCAGTAGGGAAATGTGGCTAGCATTTTGATGATATGAATTTTTGCAATAAGATGGAATAGACTTAACTTGAAATTTATTGTTTATGAATGATGGTTTTTTTTTTGTTTTTGGAGTATTTTGTTATTTATAAATGATGGATTTTAGTATTTGGAGTTCTATATGAAAGTCATTATTATAATCCAATGAAATTTTGTTCATTTGTTTATTATAAAGGATGGGGTATTTCGGTTAACTATGAATCAACACTATATTGTGTTTGAAGTTTTGTTTACTAGTACTAGACTTTGGTTGAAAATAAAAAATTGTTTACTATGAATTATTAAGCTTTTTTATTTTTACAATATCATGTTATATTATGTAATGAATAATTACTAAATTTTGTCAAAATTTTGCTCACTATGAATGAATAATAGAGTTTGCCTCAAAATCGTTCATTATGAATGAGAGAGGCTTTTTGTTCTTACGATCTCAAGAAAACATGAAAAATGATTGAAATTAAAATTGTTATTATTTAATATAAATTTCCAATTTATCATTTTATAGTTTTTTAAACCATTTATACCATATTTACACCATAAATGAGGCTTTTGGTTCTTACAAGTTACCATTTCATGTTGCAAGTAGTGAATGAGTATTAAATTTTGTTTGAGTATGAATGAGCACTAAAATTTGCTTAAAAGTTATTGGCCATGAATGGGAGGAATTTTCCGTTCTTACAAGCTCATATTTTATGATATGAATGCTACTTAAATTATAAAATATCACATAGAAATAAAAATCAAAATATGATAAATGATTGAAATTAAAATTGTTGTTATTTAATTAAAATTTTAAACTTATCACTTTATTGTTTCTTAATCTTTTAACTATTTATATAAGATTTCAAATTTTAAGTATTGATAACTTATTAATCACAAAATAAATTAATGATTTATCCTCAAATTTATTAATATTCATACTAATACGAACTTTAATGAAGAGTGTCATATTATATTAAAATAACTAATATTTTCAAATTTTATATGAAAAAACCTAAATATAAATGTTTAAGAAGGTTGTACTTGTTAGCTTGAAGCTTCCACAATATTTCTTATTGATGAAGAGATAACCTCCTCAATATTCAAAGGAAACAAGAAACAAGTAGAAACTAGAAGATAATTTAATAGATATAAGCAATTAACCAAGGAGAGATGTTGTAAATGAGATTAAACATCATTTATGGGAATGGAAGACATTAATGTATTAATATTAAAGAGGAACTAATTACAACCATATAGATCATTATTGTTGAAGATTCATTCCAACATAGCCTTTCCTCAATATGAAAACTATCAAAGACCATATCTCTAGCCTAATTTCTCTAGCATTTGGTTGCTCTCCTTCTTGCTCTCTATACCATGAGGGGAAGCTTGAATTTATAGGACAAAAGAGATGAGGAAGGGAGGAAAGGATTACAGGATAAGGATGAGGTGGGATCATACTAAGTTGGGAGGTGAGTGAGATGCACTCTAAATGGAAGGGATAAACCTCCACAAGGGTCTCCTTCAAGAGATTTCTTGAAACTTCTTTTTTTTCCTTTGTACATGCATTGACAAACCTTCTAGTGATGAAAAGTGTGACAGTAAGGGGTGAACGCATCTTGTTAGAGAGAAACGTGCGCCACCATTTCAAAATAGGGTTTTTTCAAAGGGAAAAAACCTCAGAATTCATCTTCCAAAGAATTTTGTCTAAGCACCTCAGGGATCAAGGAAAGGAAAAGGTGCAAGGTTCGTGATGACAATGAGGACGAAAAATATGTGTAATAGATTTTCCCCCAAATTATGAAGCTAGAGTAATGGGATATGTGAAATAATTTGATGGATAAAGGATAAAGGATTAAGGAAAGGAACCATGGGTTGGAAACATGTCAACAACAAACAAGGAATTTCTTATAGTACAATAATTTATCATCCTAATGACTCACAACATGGTTTTCGACCAATACATTGCTGATCCATGAAAGTACTAAAACAAGATATAGCCAAAATAGATGAGGAAGGGAGGAGAGGATTATGGGAGAAGGATGAAGTGGGATCCTACCAAGCTGGGAGACGAGTGAGATACACCCTAAATGGAAGGGATAAACCTAAACAAGGGTCTCCTTCGAGAGAGTTCTTAAAACTTCTATTTTTTCCCTTCGTACAAGAAACAATGCACCTTATACATAATATAAGTGTGTCGGTGACACACCCTATAGAGATGCAAAGTGTGTCAATAAGAGGTGATGCACCTTGTTAGAGAGAAAAGGGAATCACCCTCTCAAAACATGGTTTTTCCAAACAAAAAAAACCTCATAACTCATCTTCCAAAGAGTTTTAACGAAGCACTTCAGGGATCAAGGCAAGGAAAAGGTGTACAAGGTTCATGATCATGGCGAGGAAAATAATTATTTGTAACAACTTTCCTCCCAAAGTATGAAGCTAGAGTAACAAGGTAGGTGAAATTCTTTGATGGATAAAGGATAAGGGATTAAGGAAAGGAACCATCAGTTGGAAACCTGTCAACAACAAATAAGGACTCTCTTGCAGTACAAAATGACTCACAAAATGGATTCCAACCAATACATTAAAGATCCATGAAAGTATTGAAACAAGATATAGACACTGACATACAATGTAGATTCGTACCTAAAATAAATGTGGAAAAGTCATGGATACCGAAATACAAAGTAGATCCATGATGAAATAATAACAAATCCATGACCAATATAAAGTGGATCAGTGGGATAGTACAATAGGGAAAACAATTTCCATCACAACCTAGGTAAAGTACATGATCCTCAAGGTCTTAAACCTAAATCCAAAAAATTATACCATTGTATCCATGAAATTCAATGAGTTGAAGTCGAACATGGGAGAAACCACTTGATTAACAAGTGCGAGGAGAATCACCAATGGTGATAATGATCCCCAAGGTATCCTAGTATATTCTGATGAATGTGAATAGATGAGCTAGATTCAAAAATCCATGGAATCATTTGATTGGAGGTTATTGGTGAAAACCTACTTTCGAAAATGAGGAAACCTTCCACCGAGGCATGCAAGTTCCAAGGTACTAACTAGTATCTAAGTCTAATTCTTGTATGATATGTAGATGCCAACATGAATAGACTCATTGAAGGAAAGCCATGATGTATCCCACATGATCAACATGAAACCAACATTTGCAAGTGATGTAAGATGGTAGATCAAATGAATGTGAACTACCACAAAGGTGTAATGGTGAAGGATTTATGAATACAAAGGTTGATTCTAACTAAATACTTTCCTTAAACATATAACAACACGACAAGTGAATTTCTAGAATTGACTTAATGAGGCAGAGACCAAGACATAATACAACAAATTAGGTATTCTTTGGATGACTCAAAGGAGTAAGATGACTCACGGAATTGGTATGAATCGAGGACAAGATGATTACCCAACTGTTTGAATAATATACAGAAAGGTGCCATGTTCAAGGGTGGCTATGAGATACCATTAATACAGATTAAATATATCTTCCCATTCCCGTAATTTCTCCATCATGATGGATGAGTGCCTCTTTTATTTTTAACAAGATAGAAGAGGGTATCAATTGCTCGATGTAGCTCATCATAGACGAGTCCAATCTTACAAGTTTTATGAACCTAAGAAAGGAGGGGTTTAGTTTCGAAAGGTTCCTTCAATGTTTAATTTTACTAGTCCAAAGAAATAAAATTCAGTGTCATTTCATGTTTAAAGGTACGAAAAGTCTAAAGAAGACTCTAAGCTAGACTTTTTCATTAAGTTAGTCCCCAAGGTATGAAAAAGTATAAAATAATACCTAGGATAACTCTTCTAGTCATGATGAATTATAGTATTATTTTTTCAGAATTAGTATAAAGGTTAAGAAAATGGGTAAACTATCACTAGATAAATGACCTTTCAAATAATTTTATAAGCATGAAAGAAACAAGTTCACTTGGCGATCTTTTCCTATTTAGAGAGTCTGAAAAGAGATTAAAGACAACTCGAGGGGGTTCATTTTTCGTAAATGTTTTGTGAGCTCAAAAAAGTGATAAAAGTATACTTGACATCTTTTTACTTGTTTTTTTAACGAGCACGACCATGGTATCAAAACAACTCAAAATATTTTTCATTTTTTAACCAGAGCACAAAAAGGTAAAAAGTCAACTCAAAACATATTTTTCATGTTTAACCATAGCACAAAAAGGTGAAATGTTAGTTTAATACCATCTTACTATTTTTAACGAGCTCGAAGATCAGTTGGAAAAATTCTCAAGGTATCTGTTTCATTTTTTAACAAGCTTGCAAAGAACTATGCTCAAAATGTTGTTTCATGGTTTCGCGAGCTTGAAACTAAAAAGAAAGTATGCTCAAAAGGAGCCCCATTGATGGGTATTTTCCCATCATGATGTCCAATGGTTGGTACTTTCCCCTAGTATAACTATAAATTGGATTAAGTCCAACAAAATGTAAAAAGGTTGGAGAAATTCCCCCCAAAATTCATTTCGTCTTCCTACTCTTTTCTTCATCCAACTAAATTCTTGTTATTACTAGGAAAAGCTTCACCATAGACAGAGGAAGAAATAGGATCAAGTGATACAGGAAGATGAAATGAAGGTTCAAATATTGAGTATAGTAAAATATTTGACTCAATGGAAGAATCCATTTCATTTTTTAATGAGCTTGAAACAAAAAGGGAACACTTCTCATAACGATCTGTTTCATTTTTTAACGAGCTTGACACAGAGAGGGAACTATGCTCATAGTGACCTGTTTCATTTTCACACAATATTGAAACATAAAATAACTATGCTTGAGGTAACCTATTTCATTTTTTTAAATAAGATTGAAAGGGAATGAAACTATGTTAAGGATCAGTTTATTTTTTAACAAGATTGAAACCCAAAATAAACTATGCTCAAGGTCGCTTTTATTTTTTAATGAGATTGAAACCATAAATAAACTATGCTCAAGGACGGTTCCTACGCAACATGATGTCCATAGGTCTGTAATTTAATTATATAAGAATCTAGGGGCTTAACTATAGTACCATATTGAGAGACTGGATACATGCCCCCGAAGCTTCCCAATGATGGGAAGAAGCTATGGTTTAACTAGAAGATATGGATGCCAAAAAGGGAGGAACCACTAGAACATGTAAGACATTTACAAAATTCTAGTGACTAGAAATCATACGATAATTAGGTGTAACAAAGGAAATTTGATCAATTGTTACAATATTCCCATCATGGGGGGAATGCATCACTCTAAAGAGTGTGGACACTACAAATTTCATGGCATAAACATAATCTCATCCAAGGAGAAAATTAAAATCTAAGGGACCTTGTACTACCACAACAACAATGCAGAAAAATTTCTCTCCTAAGGTGATAGGTAAGTGAGGAAGGACCCTAAAGGTGCAATAGATATTATATTGAAATCCAGTATCTGATCGATGGGTGGCACAATATGAGGAGAATCTATATATTTCCAAGTAGTTGACGATAGAATATTAACAGAAGCCCCTTCATCAACAATGTTGTGATGTATGTTCCTAGCGGTAACTCACACATATATATGGAAAGGAACACTTGAATGAAGATGAGATTTTGTTAAATTACTCCCATAAAAGGAAATAACCTCAGCACTTGGAGAGAATTTTGTTAAAATAGACAAAATTTCCCCTTTCCTAGAACAATCCAAACCAACTATGAAACTTCAACAGTTTTCATTTCACTCTCAACTGGAAGAGAGGGATGAGACGAAGATCGCGTCAAATTGAATACGCTGGTATTAAAACTCTCCATTGAAAGAGTGGGATCGGGTGGAAATGACATTGAATTGGACACTTTAAATCCACTCTTCAAAGGAAGAGAGGGATGAGCTATGTGTTCTTCACTCTCTGAAAAAAGAGTGGGATCGATCGAGGATGGAACTGGATCGACCACTTGATTAACCAATGGGAGGTAAAGGGACAACTTATAGTAACTTGTTGGAATCCATTGCTAAGGAATAATAATATCTTCTAAAAAATTTGAAGCGTCATCCATGGGATGAAAAAATAATTAAGGTGCATGTCCTTATATAACAAGTAAGAATTTCTAACTTTACCTTTTCGACTCTTAACAATAGAGTCATTGGTTGATGGGGTATGATCAACATGATGAACAAAGGATGACAACATGTGTTTTTGAGAGGCCTTAGACCACACTTCTAAAACTTGGGACAAAGCATGATGATCCTTAAGAAGGTGACCACCCTTGCAAATATTGCAAGGGAACTTAGGATTACGAGGTGTTTTTATGGGTAGATCAATCCTCTCAACACTGTGAGGAGTCACTTGGTTGATATTTTATTTCTTGTTTGTTTTTCTTATTCTTAATATTCCTTTTCTTATTCTTCTTATCCACCTGATTACTAGCATCATAACTTTAGACATGCTAAGAAGGAGAAAGGGAAGAAGAAACATCTGGAGAAGAAGGTGAAAGATGAACATGATGTTGATTCTCTTGTGATGGAGATTTAGGATATTAAATGATCGGTGCACTTAGGATAACTGAACTAGATAATAAGAGCCTTGGTTGGTAGTCCCATAAGACTTTTTAATTTCTATACTCTCAAAGAAGTTCCAAATACCACACAAATCAAATGTTACTCAAACTAAAGGCAACAAGCAAACATGTGGTAGGTGGGATATATAGGATGGATCCTCATGGGAGTGTCAAGTCATTGCAGTTTGTGATATACTATAAGGTACAACACTAATATAAAACAAGGAGGATGTGGACCATACCCTTTCTTGTATACCTGAATACCTAGACAGTACATGCATAATATCTCCCCGAGTGTTGTTCTCAGTGTATTGCTTTGACTAGATGACCAAAATGTTACTTAGTTGGTCTCAGGATCCTAATGGTGTCTCTCGGTATACACAAGGTATGTGAGAGCTAAAATACGTAGTAGTGTTGTCTAATGCACAACCGTTCGAAAGGTGCCTTCCTATATACCATCAAGTACGTAAAAGAACCTTTCTATATACCATAAAAGTACATGAAAGGTCGTTTGATTTACTGATTGGTATGTGGAAGAACTGCACAATCCTTGTGATGTAGTGCAGGAAAATAACAAAAACTCCTACGTTTTAAGATGCCAGAACATGTCTCTAAACTAACACACAATCTTGCTAATATTTTTATCCTATCTGGTGCTTGATTTGTCTTTTGTGGTTAAGTAGACAAGATGAGGTGAAGACTCAACTCATAAACCATGAAATGATGATGTGTAAGTTTTTCCTTTTTCTTTCAATAAATGCCCTATTTAAAGAGAGAGTAAGAGGTTATTTTTCCAAAATGAAGAAATTGAATAACATACAACCAAACTGTTGATGTATTTCTAACTTCAGAATGTATTCACTTGTATATTTTTTATATTTCATTTCATTGGTCCCCGATGTTCCTATCGGGAGAATCATTAATGTAATCAAGTCATGTAAAGTCATAGAGGTTAACCCTCCTAGTTGATCGAAGGGCAAAGTCCCCACAATTTTAGGGCACTAGGGTTATTAGACTCTCCTAGAGAAGTCAGCCCTGGTAAATGATTGTTAAGTCAGAAATTAGTATAAATAGAGAGTGAGCCTCTCTATTTGATACACACACTCACCCAACTATAGTGCATAGGTGAAAGTAGAGGATCTCACACAAGTGAGAGAGGGAGAACAACTGTTGGAGATCATCTTTATGTATTTGGGTTTTATTGCTGCCATTGGTGCTCATTCTATCTTTGAGGAAGTTGTGGGGTTTTCTCCTTTATGGTTTCCCCAAGGAAAATATTGTGTCTATTGTCTCTTGTGATTGATTTCTATGCATGTTATTCTCTCAGATAAGATTGTAAGATAACACTGTCTAATTGATAAAAATCTAACATGTTATTAGAGCTAACCTGAGAAGAAGACACTATGTAGCTGCAGAAGATAGGGATTCTTACTTTTTGGGTCTCTCTCCACAATCCATCATCAAAAGGAGGCTAGGATGACTCTCCATTGAAGGGTGCATCTTTCTGTCGAAGCAGAATCTGAACTAAGCATTTTCAGTTTTTGACCTATCACTACTATGGGAAATTAGGGCTTTTCACAGAAGAGGAATTATTGAGTGATCCCAGCATAGGATTTCTCTCCTCATCGAAATCAAAGTTTAGAGACCAAGATCGAAGTTTTTGGTTGGGTAGAACTCCGACAAAGTCAAACCCTAATTTTCCCCTAAATCAGAAAACCAACACTGTGGAAGATCAGCTCCAGATCTAGTTTCAGCTTCTCAAACTGGTAAGATCTAAATATTTTGTATTTCCATTTGAGGTTCTCAGTTAATATGTCTCATCACACCAATATTGATGAAAATATTGGAGGAGCTTATAACTTCCGATCATAGAAGTATAGGATCTCACTATTTCTTGAAGAAAATGAATTGGAATCCTACATCAGTGGAGAGGTTCCAGTTACAGAGGGATATGAGTATAAGGCCTTACGCAAGAAGAAATTGGTCAAGGCCTTACACCTAAAGAGATGGTTGATGCATTGACCAAGCTATTTGAAGGGAAAAACATAAATCAGAAGATGACCTTGAGAAATAAATTGAAGAATGTCAAGATCCAGAATGAAGAGACCATACAGTCATAATTTACAAAGGTCTCCCAGATCAAAGAACAAATTGAAGCAATAGATGAAGAAGTAGAGAATGTAGAAATTATGATGACCACCTTGAATGGTCTCCCTAGGTCATGGGACTCCTTCATTCAAAGGATTTATTCTAGAAGAAAGCTAATTAGCTTCAGTAGGTTGTGGGAGGAATGCTCACAAGAAGAAGCTCGAATAGTAGCTCGAGAAGAAAATATGGGAAATGAAGATCAAGGTCTCACAGTACACATCAAGAAAACCAGAAGGGACCATCGTCATCCCAGAGGTAAGCATTCACACCAAAATAATCCTAGAAGAGATCTATCTAGTATCAGATGCTACACATGTGATGAGAAAGGACACATCTCTAGATACTATCCCAGAAACAAAGGTGGTTCTCAAAATAAGAATAACTACAAAAGAAGACATCATGCTCACACTGCAGAAGATGATGAACCTCGAAGAAAGAAAGTCAAAGAAGAAAACTCTTCTAGTGATGAAGAATATGTTTTGATTTCTGCTCTCATGGGAACTGTCACACATGGAAGAAATGATTGGCTCATAGAAAGTGGTGCTTCCAAACATATGATGGGATTCAAAGAATCCTTTGTGAAACTATTTGAACATGAGTCACCCCACAAAGTGAAACTTGGGGATGACTACCAGTATCCCATCAAAGGTAGTGGTGAATCCTCTTATAAGCTATACTCTGGAAATTCTAGGAAGATGAAGCATGTATTGTTTGTACCAGGACTAAAGAAGAACCTTCTCTCCATATTTGCATTAGATGAAAAAGGCACGAGGATTTCATTTGTAGATGGCCAAGTCCTTATGTGGCCAAAGGGAAAGACTATAGATGATGCAGTTGTGATTGGAGAGCAAGAGGGAGGATTATACAAATTAAAGGGCCAACCAGAACAAGATTTGGTCCATAACTCAGTAGAGCCAAATGAAGTTTGGCATAGAAGGCTTTCATATGTGCACTATAGGGCACTACCACTTGCAAGAAAACTATTGAAGGTCTTCCAGAAATACATGCAAACCATGAAGGTGTTTGCAAAGGATGTGTGAAAGGAAAGAACACAAAGAATACATTTCCAAGTAGTGAGAGCAAGGGAAAAGGAATATTGGAAATCGTCCACTCCGATGTATGCGGTCCGATGTCATCCAGTTCATTGAGTGGGTATGTATACTATGTTTCTTTCATTGATGATTTTTCTAGGAAGACATGGATATACTTCTTGAAAACAAAGATGAAGTATTCAGTAAGTTCAAAGAATTCAAAGCCTTGATTAAGAACCACATGGAAAAGAAAATTAAGACCTTTCGATCAGACAATGGCGAAGAATTCACATCAAATGAATTCAAATAATTATGCATAGATTCAGGGATTAAGAGGGAGTTTACCACTCCATATAATCCACAATGGAATGGGGTTACAGAAAGGAAGAATAGAATGATCATGGAAGCTGCAAGGGCAATGCTTCATGATCAAGATCTTCCTATGCATCTATGGGAAGAAGCTGCTAGGACAGCTGTGTATGTACAAAACCATACTCCACACAGATTACTCAAGAACAAGACACCTAAAGAAGTCTTTTCCGGCAAGAAACATGAAGTCATCCATCTCATAATATTTGGTTGTTCAGTGTACATACAAATTCCAAAAGAGAATAGGAAAAAGTTAGATCCTTCAGGAAAGAAGGGTATATTTTTGGGATGTAGTGAAAGCTCGAAGGCTTATAGAATATACTTCCTAGGATTCAAGATGATCGACATCAGGAGAGACGTAGCATTCGACGGAGACTTAGCTTACAATAAATCCAAAAGAGACCTGTTAAAGACCATGAAGAAACATAAGTACCCAGGATTCAAGATACAACTATGAATGATGCAACTCAAGAAGAAGATCGAGAAATAGAAGAACCCCAGGAACCTGTAGATCCACCCAAAGAAAAGAATCCTCACAAGAGGAAACCTTACATGGGTACAAGATGCTATCCAAGGTGCAGAAAGAAATGGGGCTCTAGAAGAAATGCACAGAGAGAGGAAAAGAACTAGGTCCTACTCCGGTTATGTAGCCCTATTATGTGACATCATTGATAAAGAACCGTCCAACTATGAAAATGTAGCAGAGAAGAAAGAATGGAAGGATGCTATGATCGAGGAGTACCAGTCGTTCATGAAGAATGATGTCTGGGATGTTGTACCAAGATCAAAGGGGAATTTTGTTATGACTTCAAAGTGGATCTACAAGATCAAGCATGTTGCAGATGGCAGCATAGAGAAATATAAAGCAATATTTGTGGTTCGTGGCTTCCCCGAGAAAGAAGGGATAGATTACTTTTGCACCTGTAGCCAGATACACTTCCATCAGATTAGTACTTACTATGGCTGTAATAATGAAATGGAAGATACACCACATGGATGTCAAGACTTCTTTCTTGAATGGTGTAGTGGAAGAGGAAGTGTATGTGGAGCAGCCACTTGGTTTTGAGACACATGATAGAGAGACTCATGTGTGTAAATTGAAGAAATCCCTGTACGGTTTGAAACAGGAACCCGGGACATGGTATGATAGGATTGACAAATTCCTGACTAGTTTGGGCTTTACCAAGAGTAAAGTGGATTCCAACCTTTACTACAAGGTTGAATAAGGGAACCTAGTGATACTCCTACTATATGTAGATGACATGTTTGTAACAGGTGAGGATGGGTTTATTGCTAACACAAAGAGGAATCTTGCTGCCAAGTTTGAGATGAAATACTTGGGTATGATGCACTACCTTCTCAGAATGGAGGTGTGCCAGAGTGTAGATGGAATCTCCCTGGGACAATGGAAGTATGCAGTAGAGAGCCTGAAGAGGTTCGGGATGATGGACTGCAAGGTCATGACTACACCTATGGCATCGAACTTGAAGCTATTGAGTGATCCTTCATCGGAGTCAGTTGATGCTACAATGTATCATCAGATGATTGGGTCCTTGATGTACCTGATGAATACAAGACCAGATATTTACTTTTCTATGAACACATTGAGCTAGTTCCTGACGGATCTGAGACATGTTCACCTGAATTACTGCAAAGAATATTCTGAGGCACCTGAAGGGTACAATTGATCATGGGCTCAAGTATGACGTGAATCAGAAGATTAACCTGGAAGGTTATGTGGATTTGGATTTGTTAGGATTATTAATCCTCTGTTTTCCAATTTGGTCATATGTCTAAATCAGGAGTCATGTCTAAATTGGGAGTCCATCTAGTCTATTTTTAGTCACTAGCACCATTGGGTCCACTTGGCATAATTGGGGCACATGTTCTAGTTACTAAAGTGTGGGGAACACTAATTGAGGTCTACTACCACTAATTGCACTTGCATGCATCAGTTTAGGAGCCTCCTAGATCAAGTCCTACAATTTAGGATCCACTAGGAGTGCCGACACCAACCTTTAGCAGTTGAGTTCAGTTAGTGACTAGTCAAGCTGAGTTAGGAGTTAGTTACATTTAGTTCTAGTCCTCTACATTCAGTTAGCACTAGGTTTGCATGGTTGCATGTAGGAGAGGTGCATTTCTCACCTACCACAGTCAGTTAGGATCATTCAACACTGAAGTAGACATTTTAGTTGTGTTTTAGAACTCCGTTGAACTCCAGTAATGGTTTAGACAAGGCCAGTTAACTATTGAGTCCTCCGACAGTGATTTAGATAAGGTCTTAGTTACCTACATTCAAGTAGAGTCTAATCAATTTGAATTCCCTCATGTGGATTCAAATTGCATGTGTTTATTTAATCCATTGTACTTCATTGTAATTATTATCTAATTAATTTTTTATTAATGAAAGCATTCACAGTTGCAAGCCATTTTTTCATTGTTTCATTCTTCAATTGCTGAGTAAATTATGTGATCTATCTTGTGAGTTGTGTGTTTGTCCACATATCTATGTGCTCAATTTAATAGGATTGGGAAGGTAGTGCCATTGATAGGAAGAGCAATTCGGGGTATTGCTTCAATATGGGATCAAGTGTGACCTCTTGGTTTAGTAGGAAGTAGTCCTATGTGGCACTGAGTACAACTGAAGAAAAGTATGTCATAGCTTGTTCGGCTAGTTGTGAGACAGTGTGGCTGAGGAAGCTACTATCTAATCTGTTTGATCTCCAGTTTGATGCTACTTGTATATATTGCGACAACTAGAGTTGTGTGAAGTTGTCAGAGAACCCAATGTTCCATGACAAGTTGAAGTATATCGAAAACAAATATCACTACATCAAGGATATGGTGTAGAGAGGAGCAGTGAAGCTCCAGTATGTTGCGATGGACGAACAGATAGCTGATGTGTTGACCAAGCCATTAGCCAGAGTGAAATTTGAGTACTTCAGGGAGAATCTTGGTGTTCTCTAGATCAGGGTTCCTTCCAAGGGGAAGTGATGAGTCCGTGAGCCTTTCTGTCATGGTGGTAGGATTGGTTCCTCCCATGGTCAGATGTAAGTGATGTTCCCTTCTAACATGGTGGTAGGATTGGTTCCTCCTATGGTCAGATATAAGTGTCGTTCCCTTCTGACATGGTGGTAGGATTGGTTCCTCCCATGGTCATATGTAAGTTTTGTGCCCTTCTAACATGTTGGCAGGATTGGTTCCTCCCATGGTCAGATGTAAGTGATGAGCCTTTGCTATATCTGATTTTACCACTCCAGGTGAATCACACTTGTATGGCCTTTCCCCTATCCCTCTGCAGACTCCTTAGACCCCTTGGACCATTTTTTGTCCTTTGATGTTTCCTAGACCATCCCTAAAAACATGTGAAAAATGATATACGCGACTTTTAAACACTTAATCGCGTGTATACGCGGGTTTGACCCTTAAAACCACGTACATCAAGATGTGTGCATAATCCAAATACTTTTGGAGTTTTCCTTGACATTTTCTGACTCACTTGAATTTTGGCCTTCCCTATGCCTTGATATCAATTGGATTCGACCTTTCATTACCCCTTTGAAAATCTATATAAGGAACTCTATGGTACATTGAAGGCATATGAGAGAATTGAGAGCAAAGAAACTATAGTCCATTGTTTCCGGAACTTATGCTTGAGTCTGCATCCCTTTGTCCCTTGGAGCACTTTTGTGTTCTTCCCAAGCTTGCCTTTTGCTTGTGAGATTGCTATCGAGAGATGGAGGATTGAGGTGGTGGAGGCCCAAGTGGGGGATTCAGTTTCTCTGATTCGCAGACGTGCTGATAGAGGTTGTATCCATTATAATCTCTGTTTTTATATTAATAGAAATATATTTTCTTGTCCAATAATGTATGTTTGAATGAATATTTTATCCATGGATGTTTTCAAATGCTTATACATTGTTGATTATGTATGCTAGAATAGATCTAACACCAATATATATAGTATACTTGTATTGTTTACTTGTTGTTGAGGAAGTAATCTATCAATTAAAGCTGAAGTTGGAAAGCTCAACAAGGATCTACTTCAACCGTCCGGAATAAGGTACGAGGTCTGATCCTTTAGTGTTAGATATTTTATTTCTATTACATATTGGAAAGGAATGATTTCTAGAGTCAAGCTATCTGTTGTGGTACCCCAAGCCATAGGAATTTCTCTCCGTAATAGAATTGGTGACTCCACTGGAGAATTCCTAGTAGTTGTCCTTTGGGGGTTTTCTATCGGCATTCAATGACTTTGAATTGCTCTTTCTCTCTTGTTTTTGTGTCGGGTCTGGGGGAATGTTTTCTTGGTAGTGTCTGATTGGTGTGAAGTTTGTATCAGCTTGTCTGTTTGCCTTTATTTTTATGCACCTTTCTTCCTGTATGCGAGTTTTTAACTCACAGTCATGTATACACGCGGGTTTCTCTGTGATTTCCGCGTATACACGTGGGTTTACTGTGAACAGTCACGTATGCCCTTAGTTTTTCCTTTTAGTGGAATTTAAATGGTTGCTGGGTGAGTTGTGATGATTGCTGAGTCTCCTTTGACACTGCCAGAGTCTGTATACACCTCTGTTTCTTACCAGACACATTTTTTAGGGTAAAGTTTTTTTTAAGAAGGTTCTTGTCATGGCATTTTCGATTTTTTTTTTGGGATTAGTGCATTAGACTTCTTTTACCTTAGTGCTTTGCTTGAATACTACTTGAGTGTGCTTGCAGAGTCTAGGGGTCATAGAATCATTCTTTTGCTTTTTGTATCTCATTTTATTTCAAAAAATCCAAAAATATTTGCTTATCATCATGCATTGCATTTTGCATTTTGCATAGTACTTGCATTAGATTTGCTTTGGAGTATTAGTTAGGATTTCATATAGGAAATATTGCATTCATCATTTGAAGAAAAATTATGCATTTCATGTAGTAGCATACCCTGTTTTCATGGACACAATGCATTTGCATTGATTGTTAGGTGTCCATTTTACTTCATGTTGTGTCATAACACCATTAGTTGCATGGCCATATCCCTCTTTTGAGTAATAAAGCCAATTAAAATCAATGCCTAATTAAAATGAATTACACTCTTTTCTTTTCTAGGGTGCACCAACAAGATTAGTTTTTAGGGTCTTGGAATAGTTCATTGTAAGTAAATTCTCCAAGACCACTAACAACAACATGTATGTGTCTGTCCAGGTGAGTGTGTGAAATCCTTGGTATAACCAGTGTTTCTAAAGATCCTCCTCTCAAAAGGGAGTTAAGCACGAGGCAGTGTGAGCGGTTATTGATTGGGATGACCCCTAGTAATAACTGAGTAGCACCGGAGATATTTCCAGGATTGTATTCGTATCTGGGGGCTCTTTTGAGAGTTTTGGGCTTTGCTACCCTACCATACGGTCAATCTTGACTACGACTTTCCTCCTGAGCATTGATTATATTGAGGTGACCTTAGTGGTCTTACCTAGGATATCGAGGGGGTACTTTGCAGGGGTTATTCTGTGGGTGTCCTGGCCAGGTTGGGGTCAGATAGCACAGTCGCTTTACGCGTTGAAGCTGAGGGCCACAATAATTCGTTACGTACCTCCGCTTGTTGTGTACGGGAGTCTCAAGCCTCTCCTGGGTGAGACATACTTGCTTCATTTAGGAGCTCACTTATCCTACCCTTGATTGCTTGCATTTGGCTTTAGATTTTATTGGTGATTGCTCTGTGCATGATAGCTTGCCTAGGGTTTGCGTAGATAGAGAGTCTTTTATATTATTTTTGAGTCATTGTGGATTCATGTGCATCTCCTCGCCCTTCTTGTCATTTAGTAGGAATTCTGCCTTCTACATATCCTCCTCCATTGGGAGAGAGAAATAGATAGTCCAGGCGGACTACTTCGCACATTGATTCACACACCATGGGAGACCAAACAGAAGGTATTCCTGAACCACCTTCTCCCATTTAGGTGGAAGACCTATGATCCTTCACCTGACTTGATTGAGTTCGGTCCTGTGATTTGTGAGATAGAAACCTTTCATGATAGACCTACTCACTCTAGGGTTGATTCCCCACTGATGCATCGCCGGTATGGAATGCTGGAGGATGACGAGACTCATTTTGAACCTGTGAGCACTAGTTATGGTAGTTATGGTATGTCTGGTTTTCCTACACATGATTTGGCATTTCATGTCAAATATGAGTTCAAACCTAACACTATGCCTAGGGGCACTCTCATTCCTTACCATGCGGAGAGGTTTGGGAGCACTAGTCACATTGCACCTTCCATCCCGGTGGTGGAAGTTACATCACATATTCCTCCTAGGTCTAGGGTTAGTGATCCTATTAGGATACCAGATCCGAGATGAGTGACTATAGGGAATAGTACATACTTAATTACACAGATCCCTCTATCCTCTATCCCTAGTTCTTCAAATGTTCACCCTCCACCTCATTCACGTGGTCCTTCGGGCTGAAACGTTGCTACGAGTTATGTCCGTACTGTAGTTACTAGACCGGTTGTGTCTCAGCTTCATGTACCGCCCGTTGTTTCGGGAGGTCATGCTCATACTTCTAGAGGTCACATTCCTACTTCCGAGATGTATATACCTACTTTCGGAGTGTATGTTTCTACTTACGGAGTGTCTCATGGGACATCTCATGTGATGACTTATAAGCCCTATTATGGGATGTATTATGGACAAGGTTCTTCACCTTATGGGGGTGGGTATCAACAACCTACTTACTCTCCAAATTACGGCTTCGTAGCTCCTAATAGTCAAGGTCCACCACACTATGGTGCTTCCATGCCACCCTATATGGGTCAAATGGGAGGAGGGAACTATGGCCAAGGCCATGGTGGTAATCAAACCTATATGAATTAGAATTATCAGGGAGCGGTCCATCGAACTCATCATCCTAGCCTCCCTTTCCTCGCGACGCTGAATCTTCCTGACTTGTCGAGATTAACGAACGATCCTGTAGCTCATGACTCGGCTTGGCTGGCTGTCCCTACTAAGCTTCCCTTGAACATACCTAAGTTTGAGGGAAAACTGGGAGAGGATCCGAGTGAACATGTTACTACCTTTCACCTATGGTGCTCTTCGAATTCCTTACACCAGGACTCCATCTGTTTAAGGTTGTTTCAACGCACCCTTACAAGGCCTGCCGCGAAATGGTATATAGAGCTACCTAGGGGAGCATTCACTTTTTTCGATGACCTAGCAATGAATTTTCTTAACCACTTCTAGCTACCAGTGCGTTATGACATTGGTACTGAACTCTTGTTGACATTTCGACAGGATAAAGCCACACATATCTCGGATCATATCCAAGATTGGTGTAGACGAAAGAGGTTAATTAAAGCCTTTATACCGCCGAAATTCCTCCTCGAATGATTCCTTAAGTCGTTATTTCCATATATAGCGAAGGATGTTTCTACATCTGGAGTGCAGAATGAGGAACAAGCGATTTTTAGGGTGCAGGAATTGGACCACATGTCGATGGCATTGTTGGTTGTGCAAGTGATAAACCTGTGGATTCGGTTGCAAAACAAGTTAGTCAATTGTCAATCAACCAATCTACTTCGGGACAAGCCTTGGCTTTGTCTCAACCTGCCTAAATGGTGAGTGTACTTTCAGTGCAATTGTCAAACCAGAAGGGTAACCAGTAGCCCAGAAGGAATATAAAGAAGGGTAATAATAATCCTAAGGGTGGGAATAAGAATGAGAATGCTAATAATAATGAAAAGAACACTCATTATGCTGGGGGGGGGGACAAGCAAGCTAAACGTAAGGTTAAATTCCCTTGCAAGTTGTGTAAGGATGATCACCTCACTTACTTGTGCCCTCGTATCGATGAAGCCTCGAGATTCTTGGCACAGGGCCCAACTGTGCTAACTAACCCTTTACCTCACAATCAAAATATTAACTTGAGGACCCATGACAAGTCTGGTGGTGATCAAGATCCGCTGAAGGGTAGTGGTCGTGGTTGCATTAACATGGTTCGTGCTGTGAAAGTTGTGACCGTACGAAGGACTATGGTTCGTCACAACCTAGCCCAGGTATGGAACCTGATCCACTAGGATCTCCTTTGCGTATTGAGAAACCTATGGATAAACCTAACGCTGCACCTCGCATTCCTAAGGGAGTCCTTAAGGGTTTGGGGCATAATACTAATGCCCGACCCGCCCAGAATTATTCAGTTGTCGAGGATTTGCGCCACACTACTTGTGCGATGTCTGCCTCGGAAGTGCTTCAGAGTTTTCCTTCACAAAGGAAGCCATTTCTTTTTGCCCTTGGTGTGAATGATGATGATTCTTCCTTCATGATTAAATTTGAAACCGCAGGACTTTAGCCTCACTTGCCTTACTATGTGTCTCTTTCTATTCACGTAGAATGTCTTAATATGACCATCAAGCGCACTGTGATCGACGAAGGTGCTACCACTTCTGTGATGTCTTTATCGTGTTGGAAGGGTTCAGCTTCCCCTGAGCTATCTAAATCAACGACCATGTTAACTACATTCGATGGGAGATCGTTTAGGCCGCACGACATCCTTCCTTCCCTTAAGGTCCATCTGGGAGGGAAGACCGTTGCAATAGAGGTCGAGGTGGTTGATGCACCCCTTGACTACAATATCTTACTAGTTAGGAATTGGATGTACAGTATGCAAGTCGTTGCTTCTTCCCTATTTCATGTTGTATGCTTTCCATTTAACGGGAAGATAGTCATGATTGATCAAACGACATTCAAGAATCCATCTGTTACCGCATCTTTGGGAGCGTCGATCCCGATCGTTGAACACTCTCAGCTAGAAACTGAGAGTGTGGGTGTAGGAATGTATGCATCCCTCATGGGAAGCTTTATTTGTCCTGCATCGATCCTTATGATAGGGTCTATTTCCGGTGAGGCTTCGACATCTATGAGATTGGTGTCTTTCCACAAGAGTCATATGGAAGATCCTTGGATTCTTCCTACACCGAGTACTCCAAGTGAGCCCATCATGATGGACATGCTGTTGCCTACAACTATGATATCTTATCAAGCTAATCTTGAGTGTGTTGCAGAGCCTAGTCCTTCCTCTTTGCGGACGGAGGAGGAGGACCCTTATGTGCTGCCGGCATGGGTAGTGCAGTCTTCTCATGTGCACGACTGCCTTGATATGGTTTTCCCTTCAGATGAAGCGATTATTGAGGCTATGTCAGGATTTTGTGGAAATTGAACCCAGGTGTTAGGACAATTACACTCACAACAATTTCCAATTACACATGCAAATTACTCACAAAAGAGACTGAATAATGGAGCTGAACACTAATATGTATTGAATAAGTGTATAATAGCCAACCCTATGAAGTCATAGGCTACCACAATAAACAATTACATGAGTGATTCGAATGCATGAATATGCCATTCGAATCTAGTCAAAAGCAGGCTTACTAAATCTAAGCAAATCCCCCATAGGTGCATAAAGCAGTTTCCAAAACTGTCTAGGAGCTCACGAATTGGCAAAATCAATTAGGTAAGCTAATAGTGGATGGAAGGACAAATCATACATGCTTTTTATAGGAGAAAAGAGTGGAGCATGTGGAGGACAAAAAACAAGTTAACTTCACCTAGTCAAACTTTCCCAATTGCCTTAAAACACTGAAAAAGCAGGCAATAAAGCAGAAAAAGAAGACATGTGCTAGGGAGTTTAGGAATAAAGCAGATTTGATTCCAGGAGGTTTCCCAAGTTTTCCATGACTCAAAATTAGCAAGTTTGACCACTATGGATGTGTAGATGACAACTTGCATAAGGTGGAATATGGAAACTAGGAAAATGATTAATTAATGTTTGAGGTAGCTAACTATGGGTTGATTATTCTAACAGATTTGAGCCACCATGGGAAAAAATTCATCATAGATCTTACTTTCTTCCCAAGCTTTACCGCTTGGAGTGTGAGGATTTTTCTTTATAGAAGATCCCATGAGTTCTTGTTCCTTGAACAAAGTTAAGGATCCTTTTGGCTGCTTTCCAATGGATCTCATGAGGCTGATCCATGTATCTAGAAGACACACTTACTGCATAATAAATATTAGGTCTAGTATGTGTAAGATACAACAAACATCCAATCAATTGCCTATACAGTGTATTGTTTACCATAGGTGAAGAATCAACTTCTTCAAGCTTCACTCCTGAAAGGAAAGGAGTCTTGATTGGCTTGCAATACTTCATTTTGAATTTGTTCAGTAAATCCAAGGCATAATTGGAATGGTGCACTTTGATTCCAGCTTTGGTTTGATCAATCTTGATCCCCAAGAATTGGCTCAATAGCCCCAAATCTGTCATGGAGAAGGCATGGTTCATTGCATCCTTCAAGGAAGCAATTTCATCCTTTGAACTTCCTGTAATGATAAGGTCATCAACATATAAAACAATGATCATTAATGAACCATTAATCAGATTCAAATAGACATTTGGATCTGATTTGCATCGAAATTTTTTTAGTGATAGCAGAAAGCTATCAATATTGGCATACCAAGCCCTGGGGGCTTGCTTAAGCCCATACAATGACTTCTTTAGCCTGCAAACAAGAGATGGGTTAGTAGAAAATAATTGAGGCTGCTGCATTTATATCTCTTCAGTGAGATCTCCATTCAGGAAAGCACACTTCACATCCATGTGATGTACTTCCCATTGCTTTGAAGTTGCAATGGCTAAGGCTAGCCTGATGGAGTCCATCTTTGCCACTGGTGCAAAGGTCTCATTGTAGTCTATGCCATGAACCTGTGAGTAGCCCTTGGCTAGAAATTTGTCCTTGTACTTCAGAGGTGAACCATCAGCAGCAAATTTGGTCTTGTACACCCACTTACACTGAACTAGCTTCCTCCCTAGGGGAAGATCAACCAGCTCCCAAGTGTTGCTCTTCTGGAGTGAGCTGATCTCTTCCTTCATGGATGCTTGCCATATTGGATCTTATGCTACATATTCATATGTCTATGGATCTGATTCAACCATTAGATAGCATTTCTCAGCAAACATAGGATCTTTCATGCATAGAGCACTCTCAAATTGAGATCTATTCCTCCTAGGGTCATTAGGATTTCCAGCTAGTTCTCCAGCTGCATGAATGGTATTCGCTGCCCATTTTGGCCTTGTAGGGCTGTTAGGATCTGCAATAAAATCATCATTATCAGACATATCAGAATCAGCATGTTCAACTATCTCTTCACTTACATTCAGAGGTTCTAGTGGTGAAGAGGATTCTCTAACTTCCACTGCTGCTAGGGGCTCTTCTTGAAACTGGACACACCTTTCGATGAAGTCTTTGTTTGTGCTCAAATTGATCAGCTTGTTCTCTTTTGAATATTTAGAGTACCCAACAAATAGACACTCTTGGCTTTGGGGCTACAAAGCCTTCCTCTTTTCTGTTGGAATTCTAGCCCAAGCCCTTGAGCCAAAAATCCTGAAATGGGTCACATCTGGCTTGTGCCCACTCCATGCTTCAAAAGGAGTCATACCATCAAGATGTTTATGAGGCACCCTATTTTGGATATAGGCTGCATATTTTATAGCTTCATCCCAGTACTTTGGTGGCAAAGTCTTAGCCTCTATCATGCAGGTTGCCATCTCTTTCAGTGATCTGTTCTCCCTCTCAGCAACACCATTCTGCTGTGGTGTGTAAGGGATAGAATGCTGCATCTGAATACCTGCATCTACAAAATATTGAATAAACTCATACTTGACATACTCACCACCATTTTCAGATCTGAGGACCTTGAGTTTCCTCCCATACTGGTTTTCAACCAAATCCTTAAAGACTTTGAAGAGGCCAAAAACTTCAGACTTGTGTTTCAGTGAGTAAACCCAGCAATACCTGGAAAAGTCATCTATGAAAGGAAATGCATATTTGTCCTGACTCATTGACATATGAGGAAATGGGCCAAAAACATCACTGTGGATCAACTCAAGAGGTGCAGAGGTTCTCTCATGACTAGCTCTCTCAAATTTATGCTCTGGGTGTTTTCCTAGGATGCAACCTTGACAGAATCCTTTGGAAAACTTAATCTTTGGTAACCCTATGACCATTTATTTTTCATTAAGATCAGAAAGATACTTGTAATTTAGGTGGCCAAATATTTCATGCCAAATCCTGCTTGCCTCATTATCATGAATCAGAAGAGCAGAGGGGTTTGAGTAGGGTAGGAAGTGTGAGAACATGTATACCTTCGAAGTATGATTTGCAACTCCTTTTGCAATGACTTTACCACTTGAGATCTCTGTGATCTCAATTTCATCAGGGGAGAATATGACCTTCTTTGGAGACCTTGTGTGGGTCATCTGATACACTGATAAGAGGTTAGAGGCAAGACCTGGAACATACAACACATTGCTGAACTTACCATGGTCAAGATCAATCCTCCCTTTCCCCAAACTTTCAGTGAGAGAGACATCTCACAGTACTATTGGTGGACCTTTCGAAATGTCAAGTGAGGTGAATGCCTCCTTGGTAGAAACCATATGTCTTGAATCTCTAGAATCAATGATGAAACTAGGTGAGCTTGATGTGCCAGCAACCAATGCATGAACTCTCTCTCTGTCTTCTGACCTTGATCCTCCTTTCCTCTTCTTTGAGCTGTCTGGAAGGGATATTCCATTCTTCTCCAGGAGTTGGGTCAGCATGTCTATTTGCTTCTTCATGCAGGAGCTCTTATAATGATTTCCCTTACTGCAGTATGTGCACTTGCTCATTTCTCCTTTGTTCTTCTTCTTTTGGTAGTTCTTCTTGGAACCTTGAGGCTCCTCCGGAGACTTGTTCTTGTCTCTCTTTTGCTCAGGTGGCTTTTTAGCTTTCTTCTTGCTTTTTGAATCCACCCTCAAATCTCCAGCAACTAGAGCTTGGTCTTTGGATGGTTTGATGGTGTCCATCATCACCAATTTATCTTGTTCTTGTGTGAGAGATTCCATGAAATCTGCAAGGCTAGGCATCTTCCAGGCTCGAGCTGTCAACTTTGTGGCATAGAAGGTCGAAAAAAACACTGAATAGTCAGGGCCAAGCTTCGAGAGTATGGCCAAGACTAGATGATCATCCTTATTTTCAATCCCACATTGTTTTAGTTGTAAAACAAGTGCTTTGAACTTGGAAAAATAGAGTTGCAGGGATTTAAAGCTATTGGGACTCAGGGAGATCAATTCATTTTCAATTTGATGTCCCCTCATCTCATTTGTCTTTCCAAAAAGATCAAAAAGATTCTCCCCTACTTCATTCGGTGATGTCAATCCATCAAGATGGAAAAGGAGGCCTCTGGATATGCTCAGATACAGGAGACCATAGGCCTCATCCCTCCTGTTGTGCCATTTTATCTTCTCTGCAGCTGCATTGGGCTCTAATTCTGTTGCCATAGTCACTTTGTAGAGGCATTTCACTCTCAACAGTATCTCCATCTCTGCTTTCCATTCAAAGAAATTAAATGGAGTCAAGATGATCTTCTGAGATTGATCCATAGCTCAGAAATTGTCCCGTCAGTCAGCAGAATGCTCCCAGTCAATGATGTTGAACTTGCAAAAAAAATTGGAAGGAGAGAAATTGATCTACAAAGGCTCTGATACCATGTGGAAATTGAACCCAGGTGTTAGAACAATTACACTCACAACAATTTCCAATTACATATGCAAATTACTCACAAAAGAGACTGAATAATGGAGCTGAACACCAATCTGTATTGAATAAGTGTACAATATCCAACCCTATGAAGTCATAGGCTACCACAATAAATAATTACATGAGAGATTCAAATGCATGAATATGCCATTCGAATCTAGTCAAAAGTAGGCTTACTAAATCTAAGCAAATCCCCCATAGGTGCATAAAGCAGTTTCCAAAACTGTCTATGAGCTCACGAATTGGAAAAATCAATCAGGAAAGCTAATACTAGATGGAAGGACAACTCATACATGCTTTTCATAGGAGAAAAGAGTGGAGGATGTGGAGGACAAAAAACAAGTTAACTTCACCTAGTCAAACTTTCCCAATTGCCTTAAAACACTGAAAAAGCAGGCAATAAAACAGAAAAAGCAGACATGCGCTAGGAAGGCCAGGAATAAAGCAGATTTGATTCCAGGAGGATTCCCAAGTGCTCCATGACTCAAAATTAGAAAGTTTGACCACTATGGATGTGTAGATGACAACTTGCATAAGGTGGAATATGGAAACTAGGAAAATAAGACAAAAATGGATTAATTAATGTCTAAGGTAGCTAACTATGGGTTGATTATTCTAACAGAGTTGAGCCACCATGGGAGGAACTTCATCATAGATATTACTTTCTTCCCAAGCTTGACCGTTTGGAACGTGAATATTTTAGGGCAATTCTTAGTGAGAGAGTTGGTAGTCCTATGGTTCCATTAATCTCTCCTAGTCAAATGGATGATGGAAACATGGCAAACATATCGTCAATGATACCTATCAATATCTCACGCGATCCTAGCAGGATAGAGAATGTCTATATTGGGGCGGAATGTTCCCATGCTGAGATTCAAGAATACATCGAGCTATTTAAAGAATTCTGTGATATATTTGCTTGGTCTTACGACGAAATGCCAGGTATCAAACCTCATATTGTCGAACACAAGATTAAGACTTACCCCAACACTAAGCCTGTTCGACAACGCTTGCGTGCAGTGAATCCTAGGAAAGCACCTGCGATTAAGGCAGAGATAGAGAAGCTATTAAAAGCCGGTTTTATCTATCCCGTTTCCTTGATGGAGTGGGTTTCAAACCCCGTTCCGGTGGATAAGAAGCAGGAACCGATCCGCATATGTACAGATTTCCATGATTTGAATCGTGCCTATCCTAAGGACAATTTCCCCACACCATTTATTGATCAGTTTTTGGATTAGTGTGCAGGTAGCGAGGTTTTTTCCTTTATGGATGGATTTTCTAGATATAATCAGATACAAATTAAACCTGAGGACCAACATAAGACTGCATTTATTTGTCCTTGGGGAACATTTTCATATCGGAAAATTCCTTTTTGCCTTAATATTTCCAGAGCTACTTTTCAGTGGGTAATGACCTTGATCTTCCACGATCTCAAGTCAATTATCGAAGTATATTTGGATGACCTTTCTACTCATTCTCGTATGAGAATGCGTCATTCCTATCACTTGAGATTGGTATTCGAGAGATGCCGCCATTATTTGGTTAGCTTAAATCCTCATAAGTGCATCTTTCATGTGAAGTCAGGTCGATTGTTAGGATTCATCGTTTCTAAAGAGGGTATAAGAGTCTACCCTTTGAAGGTTGAGGCAATACTTCAGTTGTCTCCCATGAAGAATATTCATCATCTTCAATGTTTGCAAGGCATGGCAAACTTCTTACAAATATTTGTGGTCAATTTTTCCAATTTGACTAGAGGCTTCATGCGTCTATTAAAGAAGGACAACCCCTTTTGTTGGGATGAGCAAGCCTAGGAGTCCTTTGATGCACTCGAGCGAGCCCTAGCATCGGCCCTGGTGATTAGTCCCCCAGACTATAGCCGTGATTTTCTACTTTATGTGGCCGTGTCCATGGAGACAATTGGTATGGTTTTGGTTTAAGAGGATGAGGAGCTCCAAGAGCATGTCATATACTATCTAAGCCGAAACCTTATTGACGCAGAGATTCGTTATTCTCATGTCGAGAAGCTTGCTTTAGCTACTGCACATGCAGTTCAACGGTTGAGACATTATATTCTCCTTCGCCAGACCTTGGTTGTAGCGCATGTCAATCTGTTTCAATTCGTCCTCACTCGAAGGATGATTGGGGGAAAATATAATAAATGGATTGTCATCCTGCAAGAATTTGATCTCGAATTTGTTTCGGCAAAATCGAAGAAGTCTTTAATTTTTGCAGAGCTTATATCATTATATATTTACAAACATTAGACCCATGGTATGGGAATATCATTATATATTTACAAATGTTGAAGGTCTCTACTCACCTCTCACGAGATGAACGATGACAATTACGTCACGTCTCTAAGAATTACCTCATAGTGGATAACACTTTGTACCATCGTGGGGTAGATTCCATTTTACGATGTTGTTTAATTCATGAAGAGGCTGAGGTAGTGTTGAATGATTGCCACAGAGGGGTGTGTGGTGGTCATTTATCTAGGCTTTCTACAACCAAAAAAATATTAAGAGCGGGATATTTCTGGCCATCGATATTTAAGGATTGTGTAGATGTGTTCAAGAGGTGCCACCCTTGCCAGGTTTTTGCACATAATATGTGCTCGAAACCTGCCCCATTACATCCCATTATCACCGTCAGTCCCTTCACCAAGTGGGGGCTCGATTTTATGGATTGCAACCCAGCTTTGGCTGGGGGGCATCATCATATCATAGTGGCTGTTGATTACTTCACGAAATGGGCTAAGGCTATGCCTACAGTTAAATCCGATGGTGAGATAGCCATGCACTTTGTATTCAACCAGATTATTACTCGGTTCATAATTTTGAAAGAGCTTGTCACTGACCATGGCTCGCACTTTCAGAATCGTATGATGGAAGAGTTGGCATCAAAGTTAGGGTACAAGCAATAACATTCCTCCTCCTACTACCCTCAAGTGAATGGGCATGTAGAAGCAGTGAATAAATCACTCAAATCCATTCTCCAACGAACCATCGCACAGAGCAAGAATAATTGACACATCATGTTATATCTTGCTTTGTGAGCATATAGAACCGCTGTTAAGAATGCCACGGGTTTTTCTCCATATCAACTTGTACATGGAGTGGAGTTGATATTGCTAGTTGAATGTGAGATTCCTTCTTTGAAGCTAGCCGTAGAACTCTTACCAGACACTTCACCATTGGAGGAGTGTTTGGTCCACCTTGAGCAACTTGATGAGCAGTGTCGAGATGCCTTGGTGGCTCTAGAAGTAAATAAACATCATGTAAAGGTCCAGTACGATAAGTCTGTCTGTCCAAGGAGGTTTAGTGAGGGATACTTGGTCCTTTTATGGGATCAACCGAAAGAACCCTTGGGGGAAGAAAATTTTAACCCCATGTGGCGTGGTCCTTATGTGGTCAAATGTGTGTTAGAGAAGGGTGCTTATGATTTAGTGGATTATGAGGGAACGACCTTGGTGGAGCCTAGAAATGGGCTCTATCTCAAGAAGTACTATGCATGATCTTCAGCCAAGGTTGGTTATTGTATATTATTGTACAGTTTTACATAGTTAGGTCTTTTTCTTATAGTGATCGGGTTTGTGATTAGTTTTGTTTCTTTTGGCAGATGTCAATGGAATCTTCCACCTACATAGGATTCGTGGATGGTGCGAGCCGTCACACTCAACACTCAGCCTCTGCTGCTTGGGTGATTTATACTCCTATGGGTTAGGTACTGTCTTCAGGAGGTGTATGTCTGCGGCCATCTTCAAACAATGTTGCTGAATATAGTGCCGTTGTTGAGCTTCTACGGGATGCCATTTATCATGGTGTTATCTCTCTTGAGGTACGTCTTGATTCAAAGTTAGTAGTGTCTCAACTTAATGGTTTGTACCATGTTAGAGATCCGACGTTATTAAGAATATTCTTACGTGTGAGATTATTAGAATGACAATTTGACAATATAACATACATACACATTCCAAGAATTAATAATCAAGTTGCTGACTCATATGACAACTACGTGTTAGATTTGCATTTGTTTCATACACAATAAATTCATCACGAAGACAAATTTTTACACATGTAAATAAATAAACTGATCACCATAAATGTTTTTATATAACATCCAAAATGTGGTAATACATAGTGTCATGATACAAAATCGAGGCTTTTGAGCCACCAACATATAATACACGGTAGTACAAAATGTATAGACTCCCAGGTATCTAATCATGTGGAGGAGGGGGGGGGTTGTGATCATGGAATGTCACTACGTCTCTAGCTAGCCATTGGAATAATCACACCCATGCTCATGGTACACCTAGCACCTAGCGCTGCATAGCCTTAGGAAAGTCCTCAACTTGCGCCATGGGAACCCTGTGTGTCAACCTCATAAAGTTGGTATGAATGCTCTGGAGCGTCTGCTCCGCATCCACACCCATGCTATCATCTCCTCTTCCCGTCCGTCTGTGATGAGGGAAGCCTTCCGACCACCGTAGTACCACATCTGCATACAAATGGTAGATGTCACTATGTATTGTCATGCAAAATATGTCTTTTGATTCCGTATAATCACAAAACACAAAAAAATTAGATAACTCAAAAAATTTAAAAAGAGAGGGTCAAGATTCGTTACCTATATTTCCATATGTCGATCCTGGTGGTAGCGGCATATCCGAGTCCCCCCGGAAATCAATTCCCACATAGGGGTAGTCATCGATGGAAACTATCCGTCGTCGCCACGAGGGAAAGAAATCAGCTGGATAGGGGTTGGCCGCCCTACCTCCCCTAGTCTATGCATCGCATCTTCCCAATGCTATTAGGCCGGATGTCGAACCCGTGAAGAGGAACTTCAACTCTAGGGCTCGATCTTGGAACATGCTCAAAGAAAAACATGCTCAATATACTGCTGAACCCGAAGTTTCGCACTCTGCCCGCCTTACTCTCACTGAGCTGATGTTTCATGTTGCTCAGTAGTGTAGTGCTCCAGTCATAAATTGTGGGTCTCATGCACTCCACCGTATAGAACATCAGAGGCCGCGAGGCCTGGTGGAGTGATGCCAAGCTTGCTATCCTGCCTAATGTCAATAGTATGGACTTTAGGCCCAACACCTATATAGCGTTGGTAGGGACCTAACTCCCCACCTTCTCTATGTCTGGATAGCAGTACACCGCAACGTACTCATCGATAGTCAGGCCACCTCCTGGCCCACCACGAGAATGAAGGTTCACTACTTCCCCCCGTCGGGAAAGCCCAGTAATGAAGTATATGTCCTCCACCTCTATAGTGAGAGACATCCCATCTATCTAGAAGGACTCAGAGTCTAGATCCCAGTAATCCACCAACATCTGCAGTAGTCTTGGTTTGGCCCTCAAACCACCAAGACACCAGAACTTATAGAGTCCACATGCACGTATAGCTCGTTGAGCCATTAGATCGGCTGTTACTACCTCCTCTACCTCACCATGTTCATGCTCTTTCCACTCTAGGACCATCTTGCACAAAAAATTGCAAATTTACCCATTAGATTGCTTGAAAAACCTTATCCGCGGCCTCATACATTCCTGTTTGCAAAACAATCATGTATGTACGCAACTATGGGAGCATTTTCTGCGTATATCCAGCCCTATATGCGGAAAAACCCTCGATTTTCGCGTTGGCCGTAGCGCACTTTTTAGTTTGGCATAGAAACCTCAAATGACCATGGAATTTGATAAAAATTGCATCAAAATGAAAGAGAAGAGCATGGGTAAGTACCTGGAAGAAACGGTAGTGGATTCCACTGGTTGGATCTCCTGAAATTCGCTGTTGAAAATCTGAGCTCAATTGGGTAAAAATTTCAAATGTTTTATAATATTTTGAATTGTTTACTATTTATATAAATTTTTCAAAATTTTGAAAATTTTTACCCCCTTTCTTATAGTTTCGACATTTTCTAATCATTTTAGACTGTTTTGACCTAATTCATGATGTAGGGGACCTTTTTTAGTGTCATTTTAGCCGTTGGATTGACCCGTTCATACCGACCTCAGGTATCATATCTAAACTAGCATATAGGTTAGGTTTCATCATCGTTTGCATTTTGCATGACCTTATGACCGTTTCATCATAGCCTTAGGTATGAACCCACTCTATTATGTCACATAACCTTCTTGCTGTTTTAGAAGTGGCATGGTATGAGTGGTAGAGCTTGACCTTATATGGGTACCCTAGTTAGTGCCTTATTTGCATTTGGTGTCGATGTTGACGTTCTATCCTTTAGGTTGTGGGAGTCCGTTGTATAGTACTACCATGACATTTTGCAAGAGCCTCATACTCCTCTTGATCTTTTCCTGGCCTCTTTCCCTTAGAACTCCCTTATGTCAAGTTGTAATTGCATTATCATGAGCTTTTCCTGCCTTATTGAGCTTTATGCCGGCTTCCCTGACATTGCACTTTAGCCATATAGCCTGAGCTTGTCTCATGTCTAGCCATGCAGAGCCATTTTATATATCCTTTGCAGCTTGATTCCCTTTTTACCAGGAGGGGATTTTCCCTCGAGTGTCGATATGCTACACATGTGTCCTTGCATTGAGCATAGGTATGTTCCACTTCTTGGAACTAGGTTGTTTTCCCTTATGACACTCATCTCCTCCTAGTCTATAACTATAAAGCAATTTTATTCTTTTTCAAGCTTTTTAAATATTTGAAAAAGTCCAAAAAAATCAAAAAACCAAAAAGCCAGACAAGGAAAGATGTTGTCTTTGGCAGATGTCGAGTCGTGTCGCCTTTGAATAGAGCACTGTATATCACATCCATTGCTTGGGTTTATAGTTTGACTTTAGGAGCTGTACTCATTTATCTGAGTTTATTTCCATCGACTGGTTAAGCTTCCAGTCCACATGGAGCCTCTATCGATGCCTCCTGTGTCACAGAGATGCCCCAGTTTGTATATCCAGTCTATGCTTCCTTTGTTCAGTCACCATTTGTCGATGTGCTCTTGTTCGAAGGAAGTTGAAGCTTGAGTCAGCCATTCCTCAGTTATCTTGACTTTGCATGTTGGCCATTCCTGGTACAGTTACTGGTTCATGCACCTTCTGATCGAGTGCTTCCACATTATACAAATTTGCTCAGTACCTCATGTCAGATGATGGGGGATGCCTTAATTCCCTCCTTCCAGCGGATTTCATCCCATCGACTTCAGATCATTTATTCTGGGATTGGAATCTAGAGTCATTTTGAGTGCCTTGAGACTTGCAGTCATCAGTGGCAGGTTCTCTCGCCATTGACAGTGTTTGGGAATACATCAATGTCCCCTGATCGATGGATCCTCTCAAGTGTTTGACCTCAACACATTTATTCACACTTGTTAGTTTGCACTCTAGTACCTTGATTCCCATTTTCATTATCGGTTGGTGATCTCGCATCTGTTAACGGTATACATCAATGACCGGTAATCAGACGATGGACTACTATGTTCGACCTCGACACCTCTATTCACATAGTAGGACATGTACTCGTAGCAGTTTGTGTAGAAGACCTTCCATATTGGTGGCATCTCTTATATGCTACCTCCTTGATCATGCCAGTGTTCATGAGATTTCAGCTCTCGTGACTTGATTCTAGTATATGTCAGACATTTCCAGCCGTTATGGAGATCTTGATCTATTGTATATCTTCAATCATTATGGAGATCATGGTCCTTTGTATATATTCATCATGGAGATTCTGATCTATGTATATTGTACGTGGTGATGACCACTTATGTGATATCTTGTATCATGCCTATTCATGGCCATTGTACTCTTATGTATCCGGGACTGCTATATATATTTGCAGTATGTGCAGATTTGTATTATTGTACTATCTTGATTGGGTGGCTGGTCTTCCATTTGGGATCCTTCATCACTCGACTTCTGGGATGGAATTATAATGTATTTCGGCCATTGTATGACCCCTCTGACCTCACACATGAGGTGGCATATGTTATAGTTGATTTTACCACTCCAGGTGAATCACTCTTGTATGGCCTTTCCCCTATCCCTCTGTAGACTCCTTAGACCTCTTGGACCATTTTTTGTCCTTTGATGTTTCCTAGACCATCCCTAAAAACATGTGAAAAATGATATACGCAACTTTTAAACCCTTAATCGCGTGTATACACGGGTTTGACCCCTAAAAATGTGTACATCGGGATGTGTGCACAATCCAAATACTTTTGGAGTTTTCCTTGACATGGATTCGACTCACTTGACTCCTGGCCTTCCCTATGCCTTGAGATCGCTCGGATTCGACCTTTCATTACCCCTTTGAAAAGCTATATAAGGAAATCTATGGTACATTAAAGGAATATGAGAGAATTGAGAGCAAAGAAACTATAGTCCATGGTTGCCGGAACTTATTCTTGAGTCTGCATCCCTTTGTCCCTTAAAGAATTTTTGTGTTCTTCCCAAGATTGCATTTTGCTTCTGAGCTTGCTATCGAGAGATGGAGGATTGACTCTAGTGGAGGCCCAAGTGGGGGATTCAGTTTCTCCGATTCACAGACATGCCAACAGAGGTTGTATCCATTGTAATCTGTGTTTTTATATTAATAGAAATATCTTTTCCAATCCAATAATGTATGTTTGAATGAATATTTTATCCATGGATGTTTTCAAATGCTTATACATTGTTGACTATATATGCTAGAATAGATCTAACACCAATATATATAGTATGCTTGTATTGTTTACTTGTTGTTGAGGAAGTAATCTATCAATTCAAGATGAAGTTGGAAAGCTCAATGGGGATCTACTTCAACCGTCCGGAATAAGGTACGAGGTCTGATCCTTTAGAGTAAGATATTTTATTTCTATTGCATATTGGAAAGGATTGAATTCTGGAGTCAAGCTGTCTATTGTGGTACCCCAAGCCATAGGAATTTGTCTCAGTAACAACCTTTCCTTAGATGGTAGTAGGTGTGTCCTACCATGCCGACGGATGTAAGTTCATAACCCTTCCCCGGATGGTAGTAGGTGTGTCTTACCATGCTGGTAGATGTAAGTGCAGAGCCCTTCCCCGAATGTTAGTAGGTGTGTCCTACCTTGTTGGTGGATGTAAGTGCAGAGCCTTTCCATAGATGGTAGTAGGTGTGTCCTACCATGCTGGTGGATGTAAGTGCATGGTATTTCCCTAAATGGTAGTAGGTGTGTCCTACCATGCTACTGGATGTAAATGTTGGGGCCTTTCCCTGGATGGTAGTAGGTGTTTCCTACCATGCAAGTGGATTTAAGTGTTGGAGTCTTTCATAGATGTTAGTAGGTGTGTCCTACCATGCTGGTGAATGTAAGTGCTAAAGCCTTTCTCAGATGGTAGTAGGTGTGTCTTATCATGCCGATGATATACGTGTTGTTTGTGAAGACCTACATGGAGGATAGGCCTACAACCAGCATGAAAAAGGGATGGCTTTATAGAACCTCCTATGATGAGAAGAATTGAGAGATAACACCATTTGATCGAGATAGTGGGAGCAGTGATGATGATGATGATCTAGTGATAATCCAGCTTTGATGATGATTCAGTGATGATCCAGCCTTAATGATGATCCAGTGATGATGATCCAGATTTGATCCAGTGACGAAGACTTATGCTGATGAATTGTGTCAAGAGAATAACTTCCTAGTTAAGAGGGAGTGTTAATGTATTTGTAAGTTCGGAATGTATTCACTTGTATATTTTATATATTGTATTTCACTGGTCCCCAATGTTCCTATTGGGAGAATCATTAATTTAATCAATTCATGTAAAGTCACAGAGGTTAACCCTCCTAGTTGATCGGAGGGCAAAGTCCCCACAGTTTCAGGGAACTAGGGTTGTTAGACTCTCCTAGAGAAGTCATCCATGGTAAGTGATTGCCAAGTTGAAAATTAGTATAAATATAGAGTGAACCTCTATATTTGATACACACACTCACCCAGCTATAGCACATAGGTGAGAGAAGAGGATCTCACACAAGTGAGAGAGAGAACAACTGTTGGAGATCACCTTTCTATCTTTGGGTTTTACTGTTGCCATCGGTGCTCATTCTATCTCTGAGGAAATTGTGGGGTTTTCTCCTTTATGGTTTCCCCGAGGAAAATCTTTGTGTTTATTGTCTCTTGTGATTGATTGATGTGAATGTTATTCTCTGAGATAAGATCCTAAGATAAAACTATCTAATTGATAAAAATCTAACACAAACTTGAAACTAGAATTTTGTTTCCTATCTTTCTAATAAAAGGTGAAAAAATAGATCTCTAAAGGTAGGAAGAAATAGATCAAATTAACATTTCCA
>LPNX010075536.1:0-25461 GCA_001517045.1 Pseudotsuga menziesii | reverse complement strand
TACATGCACCAGATTTTAGCTGTAAATGGAGATCACCATGCAGTGAGTTGTCGAGTTGTCGTTGACTTAGAATGGGGAAAAGAAAACCAGGCCCAAAAGAATGCAGAGGATCGTGTCTCGTGACACATTATTATCTGAGGTGAATGCAATTACCAACCTGTCTTGTAATAATCTTCCACTTATTTCCTTCCTCGTATACAAATAATGTAGGTTTTTATACGTTGTAACACTAAATATTTTGCGGGGTTTGTTTGTATGCTTATACAATATCTTCCTCTTTATCAGTGTAACATTCTCTGTCTCGCGTTTCGAATCAACGTGGAGACATTGTCATTAATAAACTTTGAGTTACGAGCCCTAAGATTTGACTGCTCAGAGCCATTATCCAAATTAATTTGAAATATCGATTTGATTATTGGCTTTAACCCGAATCTTTCCCACTTTATTGATTTGACTAGTAGCTCCAACCCTAATCTTCCAAAATTTAAAGTCAAAATAAAATTTGTTTGCTAACTTATTTCGATACCTAATATCAGGCAAAACGTGAAGGATTCTTAAAACCCTAGATTTGTCCCATCTTCGAAAGATGCGTGTTATAAAAATTGTGGGATTCTAAATGACTAGATACGTCTCTTTTGAAATTTCTGAAATTATGGATATCCCTAAATAATTTATTAAATTATGGATATCCCTAAATAATTTATTAGCGAAATCTTCAAATGAGAGTTGTATTATGGTTAAATTTCATTTCTTGTTAATAAAAGATGGTTTTAAATGATACAGTGTCCATAAAAATAAAATATTTGGTTAAATTTACGTGAATAATAAATGCTTAATAAAATATATTGGTTTTAAATGATACAATGTTTCTAAATGTTTAATAAAATAAAAATTTGAATAATAAAATATATTTTTCAAAAAGCGGACAGGAATGTAAATTGACTCGCAAGTGCAGTGTAAATCAAGGAATGTTGTAAAGGAGGTGACCCCACATTGACTAGCAAGTGCCATGTGAGTCAAGGAATGTTGTGAACGAGGTGGCCCCATACTTGCCGGCTGTGTGGACCCACAAAATAGAATGTTGTAAAAAAGGTGGCCCCATCATTGCCTACTGTGTGGACCCACCACAATTGTTACCCATTCCCCACTAAAAATACAATATTTTTTTCAATGATAAAAACTTTATTTGTTAGGAGGGTTGTTTATAAGCTTGATATTTTTATGAAGACTAATGTAATTTTGATGTTATCTTTGGTTTGGTTTTGGTTTCAAGGGACTAACAAGACAATTTTTTTTTTGAAAAAACTATCAACTTTTTTTATTTATTATGGTGGCCATTTAAATAAAGATATTAATTTTTATTTTAGTATTTATTTTATTACATGTTATTGATTCTTATTATATTTATATAAATTTTATAACTTTATAATTTTTTTTAAATGACAATTTTTTGGGGAAAAATATTAAAATTTATCATTGAAATACTTATGTATTAAATTACTTTAAAGTTTTTACAATATTAGAAATAGTTTTTCAATTCCAATCTTTTGTTCACACACCTCCAAAATCCATACACACACAAACACACACATCATTAAACTCTTTAATTATGGGTTGTGGATTGAGCTTTGCCTTTCAACTTTTTGAAATAGTCTTTCGTCGTTATCCTTTAGTAATTGTGGATTGTGGATTTCGTGATGCCTTTCAACTTTTTCGAATTAACATTCTGCATCTATCCTTCCACAGTTGTGGATTGTGTATTGTGGGTTTCATTTTAAGTTTTTCAAAGTAACCTTTGAAAAACCGTCTTTCCACACTTAGAGGTATGTCTGTTAAGACCTTGGAGTTTGTTTATAAATGATTATGGATCACATTGAATGGCCTTACAACCACATTGTTATGAATTGTATTTCTAATAATTGATATGGTTCAATGGTGTGATTCGCGCTACGACCCATACGTTATTTAGATCTTGGAGAAGAAATATTTAGTCCTTTGTTCATCAATTGAAATCACAGTTATGAAGTAAGTGTAAGCGTTTCAGGTGAAAATCATTTTTAGATCTGAATGTTTATGTTTAGAGACACTCGGTTTCCATCTTGGAAGGACTTATTTCCATGCGTTGGTTTTGGAAAAAATCATTGTTTAAGAGGATATTCGGGCGTTTTAATTAATAAAGTATAGCTTTGATTATAATTTTTCCTTGACTTTAATACCCATATGTTTAAGTTGGCGAAACACAAACTTTGAATCAAATATAAGTAGATTTAGTGACAAGTAAATTTGAACTTGGTTGTAGTTTTCTTAAGGGTATGTGTATCATGTAGATTCGTTTTGTTTTCTAAAAATGTAATGACCCCAAATCTTGAAAAAAAAATTATAGGCTAGTAAAAACTACGAGAGGGGATCATTATTACTCATGCGGAATTACATGCGCTACTTAACTTTCGATCTCTTCATAAACTGCTCATACTCTCTTGTCCATTCTGTGATTATTAGTTTGTTTACTTCTTATGTCTTAATTCTATTATTTAAACTATTTGTACATCTTAGTTATTACTGTCGGTGAGTTAGTGAATTGTATAGTTCATTGATTTACTTATGCACATGTGTTCTTTGTTTATTAAGTATAAACTAACTTAACTTTGTTGATAGGAATAAAGTGGTGGAGTGGCAGGACTAGTTCTCCCATGACGATCTGAGAGGTAATGTATTTCTTGGTTATGCAGGCTTACTTAGTTCAATCAAAATAAGGAACCTTTCTCTTTTGTTTATGCATTTCATTACTTGTGATGTGATAAGATGTATAGTGTGTTGATAGCCTTGGTCGTCAATAACCTGCTACTAGTTATTATGTTTCCTATCGCCTTGTTTTCTTTGAACTTGGTAAGTGTTGTTATCGTCAATTTAGCCATTACGACTAAATTTATTATACATTGATTATTCTTCATTATGGTCTTAAGTTCTTCATTTTTAGATGTCATCAATATCTTTTCGGGCTGTGTATATTTTTACTATATATTCTATTTTAACATTTCTTATGTTCTTTTATTGGAAGGTTATCAGTGGTTTGAACGCCGAGCTTTGGATTGATAATTCGAGAGATTTACATGGCATACTTTGTATGCCATGGTGCTTAAGCCTAAACACCTTGAAACTATCGTATTAGACCCTAAGTTCTAAACCTATGGACTAAACTTTATCTGCATTCCTAAGCAAAGGTCTTAAACTTGAACTAGCACAACCTATGACTAAGTATTATGGTAATGCTATCATAGTGCAAGATTTGTAATGTGACAACGCTAATGTTTAATGTTTAGGGTGACATAGTATATGGTATAAACCACATGTTCTAGGGTTTAAGTGATGGTATGAAGGGTGGTGATAATCGATACTTTGTAACAAGTCGTGACTGTGGGAGTGGGTTTGTGGAAACGTTAAAGGACTCCAACTTGTTGCATTTGATGCTTGTGCAAAAGTGTGTATTACATTTGACATTTGGGGTTTCATTGTTTGGCTCTATGTAGAGGTATGGCCATGGAAACGACTTCCCACTTGTGAAGGTAAGCCCGCATGAAATCCTAAGCCTGCATATTAATTTGGTTTACAGTTTAAGAAATGGAATACTCCTCATCCCCATTTGATATTTTTTTTTTAGGTTAGGGAAATTGGTAACTCGTCGGGATTACCTGGGCGAGGCCCAGGTTCAAAGTCACCGGCTGCCATTATAAACCCCAGGTATATCCAACAGACCGCAAGCTAGATATACCAGAAACTTGTGACTCAGCAAGGGCTGAGACGTCCCAGACTCCAATCAAGAAGAGGCGGTAGTCTATCCTAGGGGGCGTCTACCCTTCGAGCCTTATCACAGCCAGCCATGTCTCGGTGGGACTTGATCCCTGGTGGGCTGGGTGAAAACCGCCTTCCCCCACCGCATGGGATCCCACGTCATTTGATTGTTTCTTGTAGGTGTCAAAAGAGATGGTGGGTAGCGTGGCTACAGCACAGTTGGCTCCCATCATTTCATTTGTGGCCACGGTAAGCCTGCTCATCGAGTTAATGCTTGTCACCCTTCAATCTTGTGGGAGAGCTACGTTTTGCATGGTTGTTTTGGCTGGGGCTTGATGCTGTAGAGAAATCGATTTTGCCTTCAGGATTTGAGTATCGACTTGGTTATTTTTAATGTTGAGGTGGTATGCCGGCTATGTGTAATGTTCATTTTTGGTTATGTAAAACGTTAATGTTATGGTTTTGGGATTTTAAAACGATGGGTTGCACCATTGTAGGAAATGGTGCCATAGCAGATTCACACATCTATGTAAAACATTGCTTTCAACCTTTAATGGCAACTGTGTATATACTTTTGGGAAACTCTATGCAAATAGATGTAAGCGTTGGTTTTTTTATTATTTGTAAAGGTTTATGGTGTATGCGATTCCCTCATGCATTTTTATTTTACTCTATATTTTAAATGGGGTTTTTAATGGACAGAGGCATATACCTTACCAGATGTTGTGTGTGTAATTTTTGTTTATTAGTTTGATAAATGTAATAGTTCGATAGCGTGGGTAAAGTTAATGCCTTCAATGCCATGACCCTTTCCACGGTGTTGCGATAGCTTGTAATTTCATTGCTTACGGCATCTGGTTCTTATGTGATATTTGGACTGTGTTTTAAATCGTTGTTTGACCTTGGTCATGACTTATGTGAGCACTGTGTATTAAAATGTTAGTGGGTTTCATGGAGGCCGGGATATGTAGACCCTCGATGGCACTCGTTGTTTTTAAATAACTTGGACTCTGTATTAAAATGTTTAGCAGTCGAGGCCGTGATGTAGCTAGAGACTTACGACCTCTCTGTTAACATAGGCATTTTAATTATATGGCAATGGTGTGAGTCATGGCCTATGTGATTAAACATATGACCTTCATCATTTTGGGCCAGGGCGTTTTCAAACTGGGAAATATTTTATAAGAAATAATAGAAATGGTAATAGGAATTTACTTTATGGATTTGGTTATGTGCTTGATTATGGTGATGATTTATGTTATGGTTCTTATTGTAGATTTTAATTATGTTTAAGAAATGAAATTGTAACTTATGCAGGTTGATACCATGACCATTGTTTATTTAAATATGACCTTTGTTGATTAATACAGAGTTGTATGAATTTTACTTGATGAAACTTTTAGATGGATATTTAAAATTGATCTTATATGGGACTATTTAAAAAATATAATGTATGTGAACTATGGTGTTTTAATATTAATGTTAATACTGTAGGTTTTATAGCAAAGTCTTGATGAGGAGCAACGATATCCCTCTGATTATTATTAATGATGTTTTATTTATTTGGGATATTTTTAATGTAATTTGTAATATGATTGCAGACCTTGAAAGGTCTTGGATGGGTTATTAGTTTTTTTTAGAAATAAATGCATACATAGTTTTTATAGAGATTTATACCCGATAGCCTTACTTATATGTATATATAATTATTTTATAAAATAGTTATGGTGATCAGTAATACCTTAGGGTATCTATATAGTATATTTACTTCTTTAAACTTACTCCTATGGTTAAATATACTATAATATGAAACATGGATCTCTACTGACAAATGTAATATGTTAGTAGAGATATAAGTATTAGGTGAACATTTAAATAGCAGATCTAGATTTACCTACTCTATAGTATTAATTTCTCAGTATGACAATGAATGCAGAACAAAAATTTTAAAGATGGGAACCTAGCTATATGCAGCCTATGATAGTATTTTCCATCCTAGAAATATTGAAGAGAAATAAAGACCCTAGCAAAAATATAGGTAGAACCTCAATTACCTAGGGTTAGTAAAATATATAGAAGCTTTTACATAAAGCAGCCAACATTATACCATAGAAATGAACTTTGACATACTAAGAATTCTTACCTTTGATTTATCTTCCTGAATCTCCTTTAATGATTGAACCTGCACACTTTTCAAATAACCAGCATTATCAATTTATGACCAATCTGACCTCTAATTTTGATGACCAAATCACTTGGGAACTACCACGTTCCTCCCAACCATGAGCCAGAACTGTTCCTAGTTCTAATCCAAATCCCTTCAAGCTAGACTCCAACATGCAAGTAGCTTAGAGCTCCTAAGGTAGGGTTTCTTATCTCGTATTCAGATTCTGAATCAGTCCTCTTTTCCTCATAGGAGAAAGTTCTCCAAGAAAGCACTTGAGAGCAAAAGCAAGTAGAATAATAATTCTCAAAAAGAAAAATTAGAACCCCGAGCCTTTGCTTGGTTTGAGTCTTTATAGGTATAATTTTTATTCAAAGGGGTAGTTAAATCAAGAAATCCTTGATTTCTTGATTTAACCCTTTTTAATTACTCGGGTAATTTTCAATTCTTAACCTAGGAACTTTTAACTAATTCCTAGTTACTCTTTCATAGTTATTTCACTATTTATTAGTCATTAAATAATAATTAATAATTGGTGGAGCTTCTCTTCTTTCTTTATTCAATTATATAATTTATCATAATTAATTATTTATACATACTATGTATAAACTACATAGTATTCAAATATTGTGTTAACATTTTTCTTCGGGCATCATGTATCATGATTCCTAGACTTAACGACACTTCCTTATGAAGGTCAAGTATATAGATGGCTCAGGTTTACTAGTCTAGGAAACTCTAAAAATCCTTGCATGTTGGATTCCCTCATATAACATTGTAGCTCTTCAGTACTTTGATGAGAATACATAATTCAAAATTTTCATTTAATCACTTATAAATAAGTATAATGATGATCAACATTTGTCTCGAGCCATTTTCACTCAGAAGATATTAAATTCTTTTCAGTAACCTCTAGCACTTACCAGAGCCCATACTCAATGCCTATAGCAGGGATTTACAAACATAGTGCAATTCGAGAGCTTTCACTCAACACTAAATGCTAGGATGTACTTGTATGATACACCTAGGGATACAATGGCCAAAGATCCGATGCTCCAGATCTTATGCTCAACATCAACATGGAATTCTCGAGAGCTTATGCCCAACATTTCCAATTATATTTTCATGTGTTATAGAGCTTTATGCTCAACACAAATAATCTCATCTATGATGCTCTTCAGGGTCCATGTCCAACACAAAAAATTTCATTAATCATGTGCTTCAGGGTGCACGCCTAAAACAAAACATATACATACATATATATTATCAACAATTGGCTTACACCCAATATACAAAACAAATAATCATGTTCATATGAAGTGGGGTCTTTGACCCAAAAATAAAACATCAATATAATCATCATGATCAATAGGCTCATGCCTATAAATGGTAGGTCCAAAATTCAGGACATTACAAAAAATTAGGAAAAATAACTCCCTGTTGTAACTGGAATGTAATGTCCCCTCGCACCTTGAATATCTAAGAGAGACTATGGCTTGTAAAAGTAGAAAATAAATCATAAATGTGTTCATGAGGAATAAAAAGAAAACCCTCACCTCAATAAGGTAACTCCCACCTCAAGTTAATCAAGGGCACTTGAGACATTTTTTTAAGAACATTATAGGTATGGCGAGGATATACATTTAGGATATGTATTATCTATAGAACATGTAGTGTACCTATGATTTTGGGATATCACATGATGAAACAAATCGCATACATATATAATATTATATGTAGAACACTACATATACATTAATGAAGAATAATATATATATATATATATATATATATATATAATAATGGAAAATAATATAGATTGGAGTCGTATCTATAATTGTGATACATATATTGATGAACACATAATATCACACCATGACATGGTAATGCAAACATACATATATATAGAGCGCACATGAAATAGTTAATCCATATATATATATATATATATGTGTGTGTGTGTGTGTGTGTGTGTAATAATGGGTGGAGGCACAGTATATTCGTGATATTTATGTTACAATGTCACAAGGTAAGTGAAAATCTCCTACATACTAAGATTAGGTAAATTCTATACATATATGTATAATTGGATTATGAAGAAAAATGATAGCAAAGAATTATGGTTTATGATTATATATTGGTAGAATATCAACCCCAATTTATTTCACGTCGGGCTATAACTAATTAATTTTCAAGGCGTTATGGAAATGCCTGGACTTGAGTGGAATTCTGAGGAGGTGTTATGGCTGATGTTATGGATGATTTTAAGATAGCATCTATTGATCATGAATGCCCTATTTATTTTTATGGTCACCAATTATGAAGGCCTTTAATTACTGGCTTTGACTGAACACCCATGGTGGCAGCATACCAGGAATTCGTAAGCACGAATCTTGGAATCGCTAGGGTGGGGAAGAGTATAAATCCTCACCAAGGGGGGGAAAGGGGGCTCTGCCTGCTCTTGACCTAAATCGGTATGCTGGTCGAATCTCTTGGACGTTTTGCGCTCAGCATTTTTTTGCCTTGATATATTAGTATTCGCTTGATTGCTGGGGCATGATAGGAACGTAGTCGATGGATACTGGCACCAGTTTAGCGAGCACCTGATTCTTCCACATGATGTCCATTGGCGAGCAGCGAGGTTATCAGGTATGGTCAACTCTGTTGGTGGATTTATGATTACATGAGAAAACCCTATCTGCGTAGATTTGTCTAACTGTCAAATATCCTCGTATATCTTTTGTTTCGATTATAATCCCACTAACCACATCCTTATGGTGGAACCCATGTAATCCGATGGCCGTGTCACCACTTGCTTACGATTGTATGTCTTTTAAATTTGACGAAGTCTGAATTACGATCGATAGGTTTTTGGTAGCTCTTTTATGGGTTTCAAACTCGCAAGGTTCCTTTCCCGCAAGGGCCAATATCCAGTAGAGAGTTCCAAGGATAAAACCTAAGTACCAGGTATGATCGATTAGATCGAGGTTGTCTCCTTTAATCCTATCGCTCCCATAAGTCCAATCTGAACGCACGACCACCATGATGGTCTTGTAGGATTTTGACCTGTACAGATCGATAAATGGGTTGACACACCCGAAATAATGGTTCTAAGCTTCTGTGTTGGGCTAGATAAAGGTTTGTAAAAATCTGTAGAGTAAGGTATTTTCCTTCTTGTACAGGCTTCTATCCTAGTCGTCCATTTTCCTTGGGTTATAAATACGAGTATGGATTCCGTAGAGGTGAAAACGGGCTCTGCGCCTGGGAAGGATTAAATCTGTGCCATTTTTCTGATGTCGAGACATTTGACATTCTCCTTGTTGGGGGTATTATGCTCAGTAGTGCTTTTTGCATTTAGGTAAAATGTTTGGCACACGGTGTTGATCGTTCTGGATAGTGTGTTTGATTGCGAGACTTCTATAGATCGCTAGCTTCACCTCTTACCCAACACCCCTATCGTTTAGTTATATTTTGGAATTTCCGATGTGCTGAGCATTTGTCTCCTTTTGAGGATTTGTGCTGCGGTATAATTCCGTGCTGGGAAAAAATTTACACTACAAACAGTGGGGTTTTTCTTCCTCAAGTCCATTTGTTTTAATGTCTAGCAGTGCCTTTTCCTCATTGAACGAGTTTCCCATTTATGCAAGGCTTTCCAACAGATTTTTAGTACACGTAGAAGGAAAAGGGCGTGTTTTGTTTGAGTTAAATGTCCACCAGGTCTCCAAGTTGCAGTTTGAGGTGAACGATGCCTTCACATTTTCTTCAAATAGGGTGAAGCGGGCTCTTCAAAATATGATAACTAACTTAAAATTTTAGAAGTGCCTACCTAATAAATAACACCCCTATGAGGAAAGCTGGACATAGATAGTATCCACCTAACTAAATGACCTCGTGTATTCGCTCTGCAATAGTTTGTCCTGGAGATGTATCATATTGTTTCTTTTGAAATAGTCTTCTTGAGGTGGCTGTCCTAGACTGTTTTAACCTTTTCTAACATGAACCTTTAGTATTGTGGCTATAAGTTGGGCATTGGAGCAAGGTAATGCTGGTATAAGCTCGGTATAGTGTAATTTCTAATGGGTTGTTTTGTGTGAGTTCTTTCAGAATTTGGTAAATCAAGGAGCTGCCCTTGGCCATCTTGAATGTAAAGAAGAGTTATGCCTATATGTAATTATTAGGTACACCGTCAAAAGTCTCCTTTTGAAATACAAAGATGCATAGATATATTTGTTTCTACTTAAAATCTGGATAGATTGAATTCTGGAAATAGTTTTCCCCTAGATATGATCTAGTGAGGATCAATGGAAACATTGAAGGCAACATTCCGTTGTATATTGTAACCTATTAATGAAATAAATGTTGCAGGCTTGCAACACCTTTTGGTGGATGTAGCCCCAAGGTTGGGGGTGAACCATGCACATCCTTGTCTGACTCCCTTTCATGCGCCTAAATGTTTACTCTCTTAATTTTATTTCTGTATAAATGATGCTGTTGCAAATGGATTCAATTTATGCTTAACACCTTTGAAAATGATTATTACCAGGAAAATGAAGTCTGTTTCACTGCTTTAATTGGAAATGATTATTACCAGGAAAATGAAGTCTATTTCATTGCATTAATTAAGAATGATTATTACCAGGAAGATGAAGTCTGTTACATTACATTAATTGGTTCTTGTATTATGTACTTCCTTATCTGTAGGAAGTGATCTGGTATCGTATTCTTATGAAATAACTGTACACAAAAGGGCTCTCAGACCCTTTTGCAATTTTGTCTAAATATGTGGTACCGAAATTTTATTAAGGGAACTTATTGAAAGGAGACCAACAGTGCTTGAATTTAACAAGGAATGTGCTGGTAGTAATGGCTACCCCTAGTTTATGATTATAATAGTTTGATTCTTTTTCTGGTTGAAGTTTTAATAACTAAGAGTCAAGTTAAGGGGGAGTTGAGGACTCAGATTTCTCCTTCATGTACTTGCATAAGACTTAAGGGTGAATCTTAATGTCATTTATGGAGTGGCTTTCTTTTAGTATTTCAGCGTGTCGAAAAACTAAATCAGAAATAAGATATGGCAATTTGAAAAGTGGGCAGATCCCTGCTAGTAGGGCTTATACTGTTTGGTTGATAAATCCTAGATAATTTATGTCTCATTACTGATACTTCACTAAGGCCATATATTGCAAGTATTAGACTAACATCCTTCATGGGATCAAGAATTTCCTCTTTTCTAGTTAAGACATCTTCTATCACCTCTAGATCCTCATTATGATTCATAGATTGAAGTATCTTGGTCTAATCATCTTGGCAGTTGCACCCAAGGCCTTTTGACAGGAAGGGTAGTTGTACTTATAAGGAGAACAAGTTATAGGGATCATGTTTTCGCTTATAGACATTCTAATTGTGTCTCTGTGTGATGTGTCTGAACCTTTTACTCTCTTCATGGAATTTTATGTACATGTGATCCTGTGGTGCAGACAAAAGGTAATACTGTAAAAGATAATAAAATTTTCACTGTTAACTTACTATTCTATGGGTGCAGAGGAAGTCATTTTCCAGGGCATTATGAAGATGACCTATTGTGAATTATTCTTAAATGATTGTTTTCCACGTGCATGGTTTTGACACATTGGATATGGAACCTCTTGTAAAGTCCGCCACTAGCAGGTTGGACCTCTTTATAGTAATAAAAACAAAAATAAAGCATTTCCATTTTTTCGCACACATTGGCATCCAGGGCTAAGAGGAACATTACATATGGTATCAAAGCAAAGTTAAAACGCTCGGACCTGATGGAGTCATCGACATGCAGGTATGATGTGAACTATGTGATTTAACTATGTGATATTATAATGCACGCTATAAAAGGAAATATTGCTGAACTCTCTCCATGGGTTTTTGAGTATTATGTGTAATGCATGAAGTTAGTTGTGTACAGGAAAGGTTATTTGTCTAATTTGGCGAATGAGAAAATGAAGACACTATTAGGCTTATCTCGAGAAAGATATACTTATGTGTTTTACATACATATTTATGAAGTGAAGTGCAAGTTAAAATTGTGTTTGGTAAGATTAAGTGCATAATATTAACGCATCAGAAAGATATTAAAAAGGAAGTAAAGCCTTGATATGATGCACATACATATTTTTGTCGCAGTCTAATAGGAACATGCTATCATGTAATTTGTTTATGACGGTAAAATGGTACTTATTTTGGGAAATAATGTGTGAAGAGATAATGCAGGTGCGCATGGTTGCAAGAAGCAGCATCACTTGAGGACGAGAGGAAAAGATGAAATCCTTGGTAGAAATAATATCACTTGGAGTTTGTATGATTCCCTTCTTATTATGAAAAAGTTACCAAGATGATAACATTTGGTTAGTTAGATTGAAATTTGGAAAAAACCATAGCTTCAATAATTTTGTTATGTTGAGAATATAAAATTTTGGAAAATTCTAGTATAGTAGCTAATTATAGAATTTTTTGAGTTGATCTATATATGCATCAAGTGATGTTGAATGTATAATGTAAGTCACTCAGGTATAGAGGGATTAGGTATAAATACCTTGATGATAAGCTATGGATCATGAGGAATGTCAAGCTACCACATGGATACAGTATTGAGCAAGTAGGCATGAAACATGAAGTACGCCTAGAGATATGAAAGTTGTGTTTGAGGAGGAGCTTCCTCAGCTCTGGAAGCAAGAATATGTCAAGTAGATATTATGATATTTTTATGTTTTGAAATGGCATTTCATGTATGTTATGGTAACTCACGGAGCATTGGGATTTTTGCAGGTGGTGAATTGTGGAAGTCCTAGTTGGACCACAACTGAATAATCGAATGTAAGTTAATTAGATTACCTATGAAATTTGGCCAGAGTATAGCCAAAGTGAAACGATAAAAGTATTGTGTGCTTAAAAAGATAATTCTTCTCGTTATATTGCACTAAATATAGATACTTGTATTGGATGAACAAGAACATCATCAGACCTAACATAAGTGGTTAAGGTGTGAAATGGTGGCAAGTAGCCCACTTGGAATTACTGATGTTATCAGTTTGCCACACATAAATGTGGTATAAAGATGGAATGTCTCTTCACTGTAATTATCCAAACAACAGAGGGATAAAAAAAATGTCTAAAGTTATTTGAGTTGATGAATGTTGCATAACATTTTACACTAACACTACAGGATATGCCAAGAACACTATCAGTTGGGATTGACTAGTAGAAAAATTATTCGTTGCCTTAAACAATGAGGTTAAGGAATGCTGATTATCGAATTTCAAGTTTTTGTGAACCAAGGATTCAATTGTGGATTATGTGGTTTTATACTGACATTGCAGGTTTCACCATGATGATGACGAGTGCTACAATCAGCGTGCACTATGATATATAAAAATCTGCCTGCATAAATAAGTTGCGCTCAACTAGCTCAGAAATGTGTAAGGATTAATTCCTAAATAATTTACAAGGTTATATCACTCATAAGTGATGATTAAACCGCTGCAACTTATGATTAGTTAATAAAATTGTGTGTTATTGATAGACGTTTTGATTAACCGTATAGCCGACTCACAAGTTGGGACAATGACGATAAAATTCATGCAAAGCACCAAGGGGTGTGCATTATGATTGGTAAAGTGAAATCTATACTAAAGAAAAACTTTGCATGTTGCGGGAGCACCATGGTGTTAGGCAAGTGATTTCCGCATGAGCACATCAGTGTTAGACATGTATGCCGCAAGAGCACAATGGTTTTAGGCAAGTGATTTCTGCGTGAGCACATTGGTGTTAGGCACATGGTGTGGCAAGAAAAGACCTAGCCAAAACTGGACATCTAGAAGACAGGACGCTGTCTGATGTCACTGAGGAGAAAACTTTTGACTGGTGGTCAAAAGAGAGAGTAACCTCAGAAATAGATGTAAGTCCACCAAAAAATTTAACTCCACAGAGAGTTCAAAAGGATAACGAAAAAATGAAAGTTGTATTAGCAGCTTTCCAAATCACTAAACGGTTACATGCCTTACCATGAAGGAATGATGAAACTTAATTATGTTGAATTTTGGTGATACATTAATGTTGATAGTAGTGCTTCAAGTTGGGAAACACAATGCAGTCCTCATAAACACTAAAGTGTGTAAGTTCTGATCATAGTCTTCGTAGGTCTGGCGAAGAAGAGGTTAAAAGCAGAATTGGATTTTTGCTCACCAGAGTGTGAAGATAAGCGAAGAGGGCTGATAAGGTCAAGGATGACAAACAAGGAACATCGAGGATGGTGTTAATTCTAGGGGGAAAGGATGTAATGTCCCCTCTCACCTTGAATACCTAAGAGCGACTATGGCTCGTAAAAGTAGAAAATAAATCATAAATGTGTTCATGAGGAATAAAAAGAAAACCCCCACCTCAACAAGGTAACTCCCACAGCATGTTAATCCAGGGCACTTGAGACATTTTTTGAAGAACATTATATGTATGGTGAGGATATACATTTAGGATATGTATTATCTATAGAACATGTAGTGTACCTATGATTTTGGGACGTCACATGATGAAACAAATCACATACATATATAATATTATATGTATAACACTAGATATACATTAATGAAGAATAATATATATATATATATATATATATATATTAACGGGGAATAATATATATAGGAGTCATAGATATAATTGTGATATCTATATTTTAAACAATATAATGACACAGCATTACATGGTAATGCAAACCTCCTATAATAGTGGACCTATGTATATATATATAATAATGGAAAATAATATAGATTGGAGTCGTATCTATAATTGTGATACATATATTGATGAACACATAATATCACACCATGACATGGTAATGCAAACATACATATATATAGAGCGCACATGAAATAGTAAATCCATATATATATATATAATAATGGGTGGAGGCACAGTATATTCGTGATATTTATGTTACAATGTCACAAGGTAAGTGCAAATCTCCTACGTACTTAGATTAGGTAAATTCTATACATATATGTATAATTGGATTATGAAGAAAAACGATAGCAAAGAATTATGGTTTATGATTATATATTGGTGGAATATCAACCCCAATTTATTTCACGTCGGGCTATAACTAATTAATTTTGGAGGCCTTATGGAAACGCATCGACTTGAGTGGAATTCTGACAAGGCATTATGGCTGATGTTATGGCTGATTTTAAGCTAGCATCCGTTGATCATGAATTCCCTATTTCTTTTTATGGTCGCCAATTCTGAAGGCCTTTAATTACTGGATTTGACTGAACTCCCATGGTGGCAGAATGCCAGGAATTCGTAAGCACGAATCTTGGAATCCCTAGGGTAGGGAAGAGTATAAATCCTCACCAAGGGGGGGAAAGGGGGCTCTTCCTGCTCTTGACCTAAATCGGTATTCCGGTCCAATCTCTGGGATGTTTTGTGTTGAGCATTTTTTTGCCTTGATATATTAGTATTATCTTGATTGTTGGGGTGTGATAGGAACGTAGTCGATGGATACTGGCACCAGTTCAATGAGCACCTAATTCTTCCACATGACGTCCATTGGTGAGCACCGAGGTTATCAGGTATGTTAACCTCTGTTTGTGGATTTAAGATTACATGAGAAAACCCTATCTATGCAGATTTGTCTAACTGTCAAATGTCCTGGTATATCTTTTGTTTCGGTTATAATCCCCCTGAACACATCCTTATGGTGGAACCCATGTAATCCCATGGCCGTGTTACCACGTTCTTATGATTGTATGTCTTTTAAATTTGACGAAGTCTGAATAATGATCGATAGGTTTTTGGTAGCTCTTTTATGGGTTTCAAACTCGCAAGGTTCCTTTCTCGTAAGGGCCAATCTCTAGTAGAGTGTTCCAAGGCTAAAACCTAAGTACCAGGTATGATCGATTAGATAGAGATCGTCTCCTTTAGTCTTATCACTCCCATAAGTCCAATCTGAACATGCGACCACCATGATGGTCTTGCAGGATTTTGACCTGTACAGATCGATAAATGGGTTGACACACCCAAAATAGTGGTTTTGAACCTTTGCGTTGAGCTAGATAAAGGTTTGTAAAAATCTGTAGAGTATGGTATTTTCCTTCTTGTACAGGCTTCTATCCTAGCCGTCAATTTTCCTTGGGCAAGAAAGACAAGTATGGATTCCGTAGAGGTGAGAACGGGCTTTGGGCCTAGGAAGGGTTAAATCTGTGCCATTTTTCTGATGTCGAGACATTTGACATTCTCCTTGTTGGGGGTATTATGTTGAGTAGTGATTTTTGCATTTAGGTAAAATGTTTGGCACATGGTGTTGATCATTCTGGATAGTGTGTTTGATTGCAACACCTCTACAGATCGCTAGCTTCACCTCTTACCAAACACCCCTATCATTTAGTTATATTTTGGAATTTTCGATGTGTTGAGCGTTTGTCTCCTTTTGAGGATTTGTGCTGTGGTATAATTTCGTGCTGGGAAAAAATTTACACTCCAAACAGCGGGGTTTTTCATCCTCAAGTTTATTTGTTTTAATGTCTAGCAGTGCCTTTTCCTCATTGAACGAGTTTCCCATTTATGCAAGGCTTTCCAACAGGTTTTTAGTACACACAGGAGGAAAAGGGCGTGTTCTGTTTGAGTTAAATGTCCACCAGGTCTCCAAGTTGCAATTTGAGGTGAACGATGCCTTCACATTTTGTTTAAATAGGGTGAAATAGGCTCTTCAAAATATGCTAACTAACTTAAAATTTTAAAAGTGCCTACCTAAGAAATAACACCCCTATGAGGAAAGCTGGATATAAACATTATCCACCTAGCTAAATGACCTCATGTATTCGCTCTGCAATAGTTTGTCCTGGAGATGTATCATATTGTTTCTTTTGAAACAGTATTCTTGAGGTGGCTGTCTTAGACTCTTTTAACCTTTTCTAACATGAACCTTTAGTATTGTGGCTATAAGCTGGGCATTGGAGCAAGGTAATGCTGGTATAAGCTGGGTATAGTTGTAATTTATAATGGGTTGTTTTGTGTGAGTTCTTTCAGAATTTGGTAAATCAGGGAGCTGCCTCTTTGGCCATCTTGAATGTAAAGAAGAGTTATGCCTATATGTAATTATCAGGTACATCGTCGAAATTCTCCTTTAGAAAGACAAAGATGTGAAGATATATTTGTTTCTACTTAGAATCTGGATAGATTGAATTCCGGAAATAATTTTCCCCTAGATACGATCTAGTGAGGATCAATGGAAACATTGAAGGCAACATTTCGTTGCAGATTGTAACCTATTAATGAAATAAATGTTGCAGGCTTGCAACACCTTTTGGTGGACGCAGCCCTAAGGTTGGGGGTGAACCATGTACATCCTTGTCTGTCTCCCTTTCATGCGCCTAAATGTTTACTCTCTTAATTTTATTTCTTTATAAATGATGTTGTTGCAAATTGATTGAATTTATTCTTAACACCTTTGAAAATGATTATTACCAGGAAAATGAAGTCTGTTTCATTGATTTAATTGGAAACGATTATTACCAGGAAAATGAAGTCTGTGTCATTGCATTAATTAAGAATGCCATATTACCAGGAAGATGAAGTCTCTCACGTTACATTAATTGGTTCTTGTATTATGTACTTCCTTATCTGTAGGAAGTGATCCGGTATCGTATTGTCCTGAAATAACTGTACACAAAAGGGCTCTCAGACCCTTTTGCAATTTTGTCTAAATATGTGGTATCGTAATTTTATTAAGGGAACTTATTGAAAGGAGACCAACAATGCTTGAATTTAACAAGGAATGTGCTGGTAGTAATGGCTACCCCTAGTTTATTATTATAATAGTTTGATTCTTTTTTTGGTTGAACTTTTAATAACTAAGAGTTGAGTTAAGGGGGAGTTGAGGACTCAGATTTCTCCTTCATGTACTTGCATAAGACTTAAGGGTGAATCTTAATGTCATTTATGTAGTGTCTTTCTTTTAGTATTTCAGCGTGTCAAAAAACTAAATCAGAAATAAGATATGGCAATTTGAAAAGTGGGCAGATCCCTGCTAGTAGGGCTTATACTGTTTGGTTGATAAATCCTAGATAATTTTTGTCTTATTGCTGATACTTCACTAAGGCCATATATTGCAAGTATTAGACTAGCATCCTTCATGGGATCAAGAATTTCCTCTTTTCTAGTTAAGACATCTTCTATCACCTCGAGATCCTCATTATGATTCATAGATTGAAGTATCTTGGTCTGATCATCTTGGCAGTTGCACCCAAGGCCTTTTGACAAGCAGGGTATTTGTACTTATAAGGAGAACAAGTTATAGGGATCATGGTTTCGCTTCTAGACATTCTAATTGTGTCTCTGTGCGATGTGTCTGAACCTTTTACTCTCTTCATGGAATTTTTTGTACATGTGATCCTGTGGTGCAGACGGAAGGTAATACTGTAAAAGATAATAAAATTGTCACTGTTACCTTACTATTCTATGGATGCAGAGGAAGTCATTTTCCAGGGCATTATGAAGATGACCTATTGTGAATTATTCTTAAATGATTGTTTTCCACGCGCATGGTTTTGACACATTGTATATGGAACCTCTTGTAAATTCCGCTGCTAGCAGGTTGGACCTCTTTATAGTAATAAAAACAAAAACAAAGCATTTCCTTTTTTTCACACACATTGGCTTCTAGGGCTAAGAGGGACATTACATGGAAGAGGAACTAGATTTTTAAACCATATTAGCTCTCGAAATATGCCTTTGAATTAGTCATGAATGGAATAGTCGTTCCTCCCAACCTGTTCGCTGAACCACGAGAACCCCTAAACCTGTTCGCCAAATCACTTTCTCTAGAACCCCTAAACCTGTTCGTTGAACCACGAGAAAAAAATCCACTTAATGCACCATATATTACATTACTAGATTCAATCCCCATCCAACTCAATCCTCCTGCTTGCTAATGGGCATATTATTATATAGTATTTTTCTTAGGAATTTTTCATTTATGAGCCTCCTGCTCTTTAGAACTTAACAAAGAGTTGTGACCTAATTTTGGGGAAGATGCATCCTACACCTTGAGTTCTCAGCAACTACAACCACTTGTATTTTCCTCTTGTGGGTCAGCAAACACTCTCCAACAACTATTTCATTTTTTCCCCTTCATTATCTATTATTAATAAAAGAATAATTCATTAGATTTGTTTTATTTTATACTTTGTGTCAAAAATATTTAAAATAACAAAATAAAATATCTTAGTAGAAATTAATAATAAATTATTAGTTCTTGGTGTATCACATACACCTCCCTGTATATGATAACATCGTCCTTGACGTTATTAATTTTTTATTTTAGCCTTCCATATCTTCATCTTGGAATAGGATTGGATATTCCTTCCGCATAAACCTTTCCAATTCTCAAGAAGATTCTTTCAAACTAAGGTGCCTCCATTCCACCTTGACCTATCTGATGGTACGATTCGAGAGTAAAAATACACTCTGGTCCCACCTAGAACTCCCCTTCGGGTTCCACCTTTATAAAATTACATTCGATTACATGAGTAGCATCATGAATATGTTTTTTCAAAATGGAAACATGAAAAATGTCATGTAATTTAATAGTAGGTGTTAGGTCTAAACAATATGCAACTGACCCTACCTTAGCCAAAATATCAAATAGACCACAATATCTAGGTGTCAAATTTTAATACTTACCCAATCTCAAATATATTTTCTTGGGATTTACCTTTATGTACACTTGTACACCTACGTAGAGCTCTATAGGATTTATTTTTAGGCTAGGATAAAAAAATTTCCTTTCTTGGGCAACCTTTAAATTTTTTTGCACCTGCTTCACGGTTAGTTCCATATCCTTTAACAATTCAGGTACTAACATTGACCTATCAACTGGAATTATCCAAGAAATTGGAGTATTACATTTGCGTTCATACAAGATTTCAAAAGGACCCATACCTGGTGATACTTGAAAATTATTATTGTAAGCAAATTCGAGTAAGTGTAAGTAGTCTTCCCATTTACCTCGCTTGTCCATTACATAGCATGTCTTCTCGGACTTGGTTTACTCTTTCAGTATGCCCATCCATTTGCAGATGACAGACAGTACTGAATTTCAACTAAGTGTCTAATCCTTTAAACAAATCCTTTTATAAATTTTGTGTAAATCTTTCATCTCTATATTAGATTATTACCTTTGGTATGCCATGTAGTGTGAAAATATCTTTCATAAAAATATTTGCAATGTGAACAACCTTATAAGTACATTTTAAAGGAATAAAGTTGGCCGATTTACTTAATTATCAACTATGACCATACTTCAATCATGTTGCCTTAAATTTTAGGTTGACCTATTATAAAATCCATGCTAATTATTTTCCACTTCTATTTTGGAATGGGTAGTGGTTGCAATAACATTGTAGGATGTTGGTGTTATTCCTTTACGTTTTGGCATTCGATGGAGTGAGCTAAGTATTACTGCCACCTCTTTATTCATTTTAGGCCAAAATAAGTCATTTCTAATTATGGTAATCATCTTTTGGTATCCACGATGTCCTGAATAAAGTCATTTATGTAACTCATTCATGTCTGTTAATTTGATTTCGGTTGTATTTGATATGTACAACATGTTTGTATTCAACAATAATCTTCTTCTATTTACGTTAAAATCTATTATTATCTGGCTATTTTCATTTCCAGCAGTCTATTCTTTTAGATTTTGGCATTCTTTATCATAATTTTCTGCATTTAAGATCTAATTTTCCATATTTGATTTGTAACTACAGCTTGCAAAAAGTAAGTTTGTGCGACGACTCAAAGCGTTTGCCACTTTGTTTCTTTTCCATTATGTTTTTTATTTTGAATGTGTATTCTCTTAAGAAATACAACCACCTATCTTGTCTAGCATTTATATTTTGTTAGTCAAATAAATATTTGAAACTTATGTTCTCTAACATAAACAAAAGTTTTCTTTGGATTAGGTATTGTCACCATATCTTTAAAGAATTTATAATTGCAACAAGTTCTAAGTTGTACGCAGTGTAATTATTTTCATGCTCTTTCAATTTTCTAGATTCATAAGCCATGACTTGATTTTCTTGTATTAACACTATGGCTAAGCCTTCCTTACAAGCGTTAGTACATACGAAAAAGTCTTTAAAAGGATGAAGAATTTTCAGGATGGGGGTGGTAGTCACACAGATGTTTTAATTTATTAAAACTTTCCATACAATTTTCGGTCCACTCATACTTTTTACCTTTCTTCTGCAGTGAAGTTACGGGGTATGCTATCTTAGAAAATCCTTCTATGAACATTAAATAATATCGGTAATCCCCCTGAATGATCCTATGTCTGTTACAATTTTAGAAATGGCCACTAAGTGATAGCCTTAATTTTTTTGTGGTCAACATAGATTCCATCCAATAAGTGATAGCCTTAATTTTGTTGTGGTCGACAGTGATAGCCTTAAGCTTTTTCTAATGTACTTTTTTTCTTGTAAAGTAGATACCTTCCTTACAAAAACTTTCTTAGGTATGCCTTGAATATTTACTTGATTTCCTTAGCTATATGTACACAATATTGAATTGTGTAAGCAATCGAGCTTGACATAGTGTAGTCCCAACGTGTCCATGCTGATAAGTACATCGTACGACCCTAAGGGTAGTATGTTCACGTTTAATCTAGTAGGAAAACCATTCAGGTTTACCTCACAATCTTTAACTATTTTTGAAACTGTATGTTTCATACATGTGGCAAATTGCACCAGCCAAGGTTTATCATGTTTAACTTTTCCTAGTTTACATACATCAACAATTTCAAGTGATACATAGCTATGTAAAGCACTGGGGTCAATTAACATTGAAATAGAGGTGTTTAAGATATTACCTTCTATCTCAACCATGGTAGCCTAATGGTATTCCTGTCGTCCATCCAAGGCTGCATAAATCCATGGTGTTCCATCTATGTCCTCTACCATTAGTTCTTCATGTAAGTTGTACAAGACCCCATTGATCATACTCTTATAGTATTGGGTGTAATGAGGCCCTTGTCATTTCTAGCATTTATTTTTCATTGGGGAAACATTGGTTCCCCCATTTGTTACAGGTTTGTTGGTATTTGGAGCTGGTACACATGGTTTTGTACATGATTTGTTGAAGTTCTTGTTAGCTGGAAAATTGTTGTTCTATTTTATGTACGATGGTGTGTTAAAAATTGGTTTGTGGTTGTCTGAGAAGGTCCTATACATGTCTCTGCTTATGTTCATGTTCTCTTTCCTCAGCTGTCCATGCTCATAGAAAATCCTATATTTGTGTAAGGTGGTGTCAAATGTTTTAGGCATGTGAAATTCAATCCTCTCTCGAAAGTTGGGAGGAATACATCCTAAAAAGTGTTTTATTTTCACTTTTTGATCCATGATGTATGGTACATAATGCAACAGATCAAGAAATCGGTTAATAAAGAGTCCATAGTCATGGATCCCATACGTAACTCATGAAAATCTTTCAATTTTTTCTCGAAGAAACTTTTCGACATGTATTTCTCTTGAAAAATATTGTGAAAATTAGTCCACGATACTTCTCTTAAGTCATCCTTCTTGGTATGTTTCAAGTCTCTCCACCATCTATAAGCTTTGCAATTTAAGTTATAGATGGCTATATGAGCTTTCATTTCACTATAGTAGTTATGAACTCAGAAATATTTTCTCATACCTAAAACTCATTCCTCGGCTTTCTCCCCTATGTTCATCTCTCCTTCATAGGTTGGAGATTTTATTTTTTGAAACTCTCCTTGAAGATTGTCATTATTTCTCAGTTTCTTTCTCCATCGAGAAAGAGAATCATCACTAGAAAGACTGTAATAATCTCCTTTTGGAGGTTCAAGGGTATGTTCTTGTTTTCCTTCTTCTCTCGAGTTGCTTTGTCGTTTATGATAAAATTCTTTCTTGAACCTATTTGTGGAATGAGTGGGTTTTCGCTGCAGCTTCCTTCCATCATTTTTCACAACAAAGGCTTCATTAATTACTTGTTGTTCCTTTATTTCATTCAGATTATCATCTCTAAAACTATGAAAGTATACTTGGATACTTTGTATGGTTTTCATTATATCAGAATTTAGTTCCACTACCAGTCATGCTTCCTGGGTGGGGGTATTCATTTTTCCTTGTTGTCTGTTGTCCTCTTGACTGTTCATGATCTAAATTGTTCTTTTAAAATTGTGAAATTGCAAATTTTAAATATTAGGAAATATTTTTGTTAGTTAACAAAATGTAAAAACATATTTATTTTCCTTGCAAAGAATGTCTGGTACGCCTATTTGAACTCTTTGTGTTGAAATTGGGCTCTCATACCACTTGTAATGTACCCAAAATTTGAAAAAAAAATATTAGGCTAGCCATTCACTTCCTGAACTAGACATTAACTCAACTTATGCGGAATGTGTTATGTTTGATTCTATGCATAGTATTGTCGTAATCCTTTCTTACTTCCTTCTCTGTGTTTTCTCGATGTTGTTATTAGTGAAATGTTGTGGTGTCATTATGTCATTTAATATCTAAATTGATAGTTATGTATTTATATATATGTATGTTTTTTCGATTCCTTACTTATCAGTTTTAAAGATTGATTACTATTTATGAATAAATCTGACTTAACTTGTATTTGTCAAGGGGTGGAGTGGCGGTACTTGTTTCCCTTGTAAACACCTAAAAAGGTAACTATTTCTACTTGTTGCTACAAGGCTTACTTAGCTTTTTTGGAACTATTGCACTTCTTTCCTTGTTGCTTGCAGGTGCACTTGACGACGGAAAACTCACTATCATGGTGGCCTAAAGGCATATTGTCTATACTATTTGGATGGTGAATAAACTTATAGACCTTTCCTAGTTATATTATTACAAATGCTAGTTGATATTTATGCAAAGCTTGGTGTTTACTAGCCTATGTTGTACTGGTCATTATCATTGTTTTTATGGTCTTGTGACCTTCATTTAGTTACTCATGCGGTTTAATATTTCCATGGTGTATGTGATAATGTACATGGATTATCATTTTATAACGTTGTCCTTCGCTTATTTAAAGTCCTTGTGTACAAGTTTTAAGACATATCACTAGTCATTCATGGCATATTACATATGCCATCAACTATGGCTATACCATATGTATTCGATATGCATGTTGGGGGTTTAAATGTTGTTGTGCATTGGAAGGTGGCACAAACTATACACTAGGTTTTGATTTGTGGTAATACGGGCCAGTGTGGAAAATTAAATACGCATGGGAAATCGTGGGTCTCAAGATTAAGTCTTGGACTAGCACAACGGCTTGTTTCATTTATAAAAGGGCTTCCTGAGCTCTTCCTCTGGTCTTCTCTGTGGTGTGGAGCTTTGGGGGTCAACTGTGTTGGTAGGTATGACTTCCACTCTGGTTTAACAACATTGTGTTGTTGTTCAGTTTGGTGTTTACAACATACTTCTCATCATATCTTGGTTTTGTTTGAGGGTTGCAGGGTCTGAACAGCGTGGGTCGTGGGTTGCCATGCTGGTCGACACAATACCCATTACATGTAAGCCCTTGTTGTAACAAGTCAAAACTTGCTCCCTATATTTTGTGGATTTCATGACAAACCATGAATATTGTGGTTGGTTGAATTGCTTAGTCTAGGTTTTATTTCAATGGTTGTGATTTGGAAAGGGACTCTCTGCAAAAAATGATGTAAATAATTTGGGGATGCATTTAAGACTTGGGGTTTTTGAATATGATGTCTGAAAAAAATGTTAGTATCATTGTGATGGTGAATGCTTGCAAGATCTGTGATTTTTGAATATGTTTTATGTTCTATTAAATGCCAACAACACCAATTTTTGTAATGGTTCCAAACCTTGGATACACGACTGTGAAAATTCTTATTTTGGTTTATAAATATTATTGTACAACATTTGCATACTGGGTGTATCATGGTTATGATTCTTGGTTTCAGGTGATACTTCGTATCTATGTATATTTGTAATTCTTGTTTAGTTCTTTATACGAACTATTAACAGTGTTAGTTTGGCCTCTGGAGCCATGCCATAGATGGCAATGACGTTCCTGCCATTAGAGTTGTGACTATGTAATGGATGAATGAAATATATTTTTTATAGTTTAATTCATAGTTGTAGTTCATACCTCTGTATTTAAATGTAAGAGTTCATGACTGTGGGTTTATCCCTTCAAATGAGTATCATTGCTAATTGTTTATCGTTTACAGGGTTGTAGTGGGTTACGATATTTTTTTAACATTTTGAAAACCAACGGCCGTGAGCCATTAGTTGGTTAGAGAGTGTAAATAATTGGAGTTTTAATCTCTGTGTAGAGATATGTGGAAATGTTTTACAGCCTGCGAATGTGAATTCAATAGTGTGGTATGTATAGTTGATAGATCAAATGTTACAATGTTTGGTAGGATAATAGAGAATCCTACAAGATTCGATATGGTGACTTTTAATTTATTATGTGAACACCAC
>LPNX010075530.1:0-10027 GCA_001517045.1 Pseudotsuga menziesii | reverse complement strand
TGAAAAGGATATAATCATGGATTAATAATGAGAGGTTGAAACTGAGGATTTAATGAGGGAAAATTTTAAGGATCCATAATTATTTTAAGTGTATAAATCTTGGGAAGTCGAGCAAATTTCCAACCATATATTGTTGGGAAATAATTTTCTAAAAAAACAAATTTCTAAGGGTTTTATATTGTTTCTAGACAATTTTGGCGAATTTTTGAGTAAATTTTTTTGTCCCAAATTTGGGTGAATCAACTAAGAAAATAAATGAAAATTAGCGTATCTTTTTTTGGAAAAAAGGTTACAAATCTATCCCGTGGGATAAATTCTTCCCCTACAATTTTCCCTAATTTTATAAAAGATTAGAGTGTTGGGGTGCAATACTAACAGTTTCAATAATGTTTAGGTCATATTTATAGGTTGACCTCTTATCATTGAGTACTAAGTAGAAACTAAATATATAAAGAGGCATAAATGTGCACACTTGATCTTTCTTGATCTCAAAATATATTCTTGACAAATAAAATATAATGTCAACGAAAATTAAAATGTTAGTAAAGGAAGATGTGATAAAGCTCTTGCCACCACCACTTGTCTTGTAACATTAAATACAATTTAAAATGCTAGAATACCCAAAAGAAAATTTGTTGGGAGAAAGCATTGTCATCATTGACTTTCAACTGCTTTATCAGAAATAATAATGGCATGGATATTTCAGATAGGAAATTTGAATAATAACCCATGTATCATCTATAGGATTATGCATAGCAACAACATTTTTGTTACCATATTCTACAAACAAAATGAAGAAAATATCATGTAGGGGTACCCTCTTGGAAGGCCATTAGAAATGAGTCCCACTACACCATCGAATTCTAGGCTTTGCAAATGCTCAACATCCTGAATAGGTTCGAAATTGGTAGTATGTCCAAGCTATTCTCCCACAAATGTCATCGAATATAAGCTTCTTATTGTCCTTGGATTATTGTTCACAATAATGGTCGATCAATTGGATTATGTATTTCCCTTTATGGTTTTACTCATTTATTCAAGAAAATCAACCCCCATTTTATCCATTTCATCGCTAGAAAAATCTAGTTAGGAATAAAAATATGTGAAGAAGTTATCCTAACAAAACATGATATAAGCAAAAAAGTGGGTATTTTTACCACATAAACCACATTCAAGATTTATTGGTTAACAATCGAAGCATTATAACTTGTCTCTACGACAAAGAATCAGAGCCATATTATTGATTATCTCGTCTACTATCAAATTCATTATTAGTTATTACGACACAAGCTATTGACTTGTGCCTAGATCTATTGCCATGTGTTTGATCGAATGGTTCACTACTCCATATTATTAGTAGGGAATTAGTTGCATTTCCATCTTATTATAGCTATAGTAGTTGGTGCTCCATCCTTTATCCTTTTTTAATCTGACAGATTAGTTGTGGAAAAATAAATTTTAACTTTTTTTCCAACTTATCGACCCTTGCACATGATTTTAAAACCATGGGATGATTTTAAAAAATTCTACAGAGTGCATCCCAAAGCTTTGATACCATGTCTCACCACTGTGAAAACATCCACACTGAAATTGTTTTGAGTTGTTTGATATTTTTTCATAAAATAGAGGAAAGAAAAACAAAGAATAATTATGATTTCATTTTGAAGTGACTTCCATTCACATAGGATAATAAGAAATTAATAAATGATGATTGTTAAAATCTAGCAATGATAATTACAATCCAAAAATTTTGAAAATGTTTTACAATAATTAAATATACAAAACCTAAGGGATAACAAAATGAATATAAAATCCTCTAAAACCATGCCCTAAAGGATCCAAATTACGGGACTATTGAAACAAGCAAGCCTATAATACAAAGTAAAAACAATGGCTGAAAAGAGAATGAAATCTTATGTAAAAGAAAATCAAGGAAAGAACCTTATTTGAAGCTATATCATGTTGATATCTCGTTGCTAGTGATTGAGTAATTTTCTAGGAAAGTCCTCTTCGAATAATGTTATTTCTTCTTAGACTAGAAAACTAATATAGACTCATCTTAGATGTATGTATTAGATTTGAATTTCCATTTAGTGTAACATGGCTAGAAACATTTGTTGATTACTTAGTTTATATGTATTTCCAACTGTTCAGTTTGTTTTCGCTATATTAGTTAAATGTTGATTTTAGGTTAAGTGACATGTTAAGTATAACCTTTATGTGTGATATCCTTCATCGGACTTTTCTGTGCAATACCCTCTCTCGATAAAGTTGCAATAATTTCCAATTAATTCTAAAATATAACCCCTGCAACTTGGTGCAATATTTGGAGATGGATTTGCGTTGATGTTGGCTAAGATATATTTCTCCATTGTGTTAGAGATGGTTATGTATTTAATCATCATTGTTAGCATATTTTCCAGGATCATTTTCACCATATGCAGATGCTCAGAATCAGACTTATACTCGCTGGTAGCAAGTCTCGCAGCTAAATGAGGAAAAAATGTTATACCCAATGATGATGTCAGTCATCAAATCATGCCTTCTTGAATGGGAGTCCAAGGAACAACATCCATATATTGAATACATTTGTCTATGGCGTCACTGAACAATATGTCGCAAGCAACTGGTAGAATAGCCAGTGCTTCATCCACGCTAGAAAACCATAAGCATTTGGAAGGAGAATAATACATGAGATGAAGACCTGTTATAGAATTATCACTACAGTATGTAGTTCTTACCTCACTACTAAAAATAGGAGGCTTTTGAGAAGATTGTTTAAGTATATTTCGTCTCTTCTTATTTCTTCATTATATTTTTCATACTTATTTTATTTTTATTTTGTCTTATCCATGACTAAAAATAAGCACGATTGAGAAGATTGTTTAAGTATATTTCGTCTCTTCTTATTTCTTCATTATATTTTTCATACTTATTTTATTTTTATTTTGTCTTATCGATGACTAAAAATAAGCACGAGAGTTAAAAGATTGGGAACAATATTTTTTTTTGCATTATTTCTCATTTCTCATTACCTCTACTTCATTAAAGAAGACCCATGCATCTTTGAAATCAACCTCATGTTTCTCTCCTACCACCCCTAAAGTCTTCATTGGTGCATCTTCTAAATCAATCAATTTCAACCTTGGGACAACCTTTTTCTACTCATGCCCAATCGACTTCAAAACACCCTATTAGAATTTCGTGGAGTACAGTACTTGCAGACTCATCTTCTTCATCTCTAAGTCCGTCTTTTGGCACTTTTGGGGCATATGTGGCTTGAACGTTTATCATTTGGAACCCTCACTCAATATCTTCTTGGTTTGGCTCATCTGCATCTCATCCTTCATTTGGATCTGGAAATGGTGGTTCAAGTGCCACACCATTGACACGTCTTTATTGTTGCAATTATTTTCTAGAGGTTTTGTCTCCCATGAATACTATTTATTGACCTCTTTTATTGGAATTACATACAATTTACATTTGTCGCTAATGTTAAGAACACTTTTAGTTTCCATGATGGTGCACTTTGGGTCTTCAATCCTCCATAGCCTCTTATGAAAATTTATCAAAATACCTCTATTGGGTCTTCTCCCTCCTCTTCAGAAGTTTTTTTTTAGGGGCCACTACCTCCATAGAAATTCCTCTAAACTTTCCCATGTTAAAAACCCCACTATTTCGGTACCATTATTCACTCTAGAAATTGTCCTCTTGAAATTAACCTTTTGAAACTCTAATCTATTAAGAAATTCATATTCCACTTAAAATTAACCTCGTGAAATCCTGATCTATGAAGAATATGGTATTGTTGGATGTATAGGCAGTGGCTGTCATAAAATGTCGCTTGGAGTGGTTACACACTAGTTTAGGAAAGATCTCAATGTTTGAAGAGGAAGCAATATATCTCATTTTTTAGTAGAGTGTTCTAATTTGGATTTCTGCTTCAAAGAAAATTCTAAGAGGAGCATTATCACTGCCTATGCAAAATTTTCCAACATTATTGATCACATCATCTACAAAATAGAGTGGGTAATCTCAAGAACCCTCTCTTTTCATTTCTAATATCTTCTCTGATATTATGGTTTTTTTGGGTATCCCATGTTTTGAAATCATTGTAATTGATGGTAACTTCATTGTATATTTAGTTTTGGGTTTCTCTAAAATTATTGATTCATTGCTTGGACTAGTGAGCTTCTATTGGTGATGGATTATATTTTGGCCACAACTTGTACTCTTAATTTCTGCACACACTACTACATACCACACCAGAGTGTTTTCTCACCCAACTATTTGGTATTTAATTGTACTCTTTGACTTTTCCTCTTAGAGGAGACTAAAGAGGGTTTGCAAATGGTTTTCCTTTTGTAAAAAAATGAAAACATGGCTGTTTCAATTCCACCTTTAGTGTTACCTTGTTAATATTTTAAGGTTATTCTACATATGAATTCTTGAAATTAATATAAAAGATCCAAATCCTAGGCTCTATCAAGCGTCGAGAGGGAACAAATCTCTCGAGGTGCAAACCTCTTCTTAGGAATTGCACTCAATGAACTATCAACTTTGGTGTGTCCTATATATAGCCATTGATTTGATTCAAACCAAAAGACACATCTTTTTATTTAAGGTCCACATATAATATTTTTATTATTAATATTTAATATTATTTATGGCCAACATATAATATTTATTATTTTGTTAGGAACAAACATTACAACATCTCCTCATACATGGTTTTAAAACCATATGCAAGGCCCTCCTAAACAATGTACAATAAAACTATGGGTTGTTTAGGAGGCCTTGCACATGGTTTTAAAACTAGGTGCAAGGCCCTCCTAAACGATGCACATTAAAACCATGGGTTGTTTAGAAGGCCTTGCACATGGTTTGAAAACCATGCCAACATTTTTTTTGGCTTACTTTTTTATTGTTTTCTTAGGTAGGAACATTACAACATCTCCTCTAGTTGTTTTCTTGGCCGACATGTATTTTGGCGGATAGTTAAAATTTATTTTTTATTATTTTTGCCCCAAGAGGCACTCTAGGTCCTAATATGGGGGAGATCTTTTAACCTAACCTTCCTCATGTAAATGTCCGCTATAAATATTATGAGGGAGATGTTGTAACCTTATGTAAGGTTCGACATGTCCGCTATAAATCATATTATTTCTGATTATGAGGGATATGTTGTAAGGTTATGTAACATTCCTCATGTAAAGGTGGGCTATAAATATTTACTTTTTACTTAGATTAAGNTGTCCGCTATAAATCATATTATTTCTGATTATGAGGGATATGTTGTAAGGTTATGTAACATTCCTCATGTAAAGGTGGGCTATAAATATTTACTTTTTACTTAGATTTAGTTATAATGTAAAAAGCTTGAGAACACTTTATTTACATGAAACCTTGAATTAGAAACCATACACTCTAAGCATAAGATAATTAGCTTATAAAAAGTTAATCAAATAGCATGATAAAAATAGTTCGGAAATGGATTTACTTGTGAGATAAAACACTTCATAAAAATATAAACATTGATGTAAAAGATAAAACACCTGACACGTGGGTAAATTACTAGAACTTCATGGCACACTTGGAAGAAAATGGATTACATGAATTTTATTTTACCATTAAGAATGGTATTCATGACAGGAATGTAAACATAATTAATTGATGAATGAAGAGGAGAACAGGCAAAATTGCAGTGAATTAAAGCGGGGGCATAGAATGGTTTGCAGAAGTGATAGATGGAAACGCAATCAACTAGGAATCAAACACATAGAGGGATCAACTGTTATAATGGAAGTAATTTTTTTAGAAATGACCTTTTTCAAACTTGAAAGAGAAGAAGATTGTCTTTTTATGAGTGTTAATCATGCTGATTTTCCAGTTTATGACTCATAAATTTGTATAGGTGTAATAAGTTATGGATTCTTAGTTTAGAATCTCCACTTTCAAATTAATTTTATAAGGAAGTAAGTTCACTTGAAGTCTTTGAGCAATTATTATTACATATAGATTCAATATCAATAAATTCATAAGAAATTATAATAAAATGTTTTCTTATTTAGCTTAAGAAAATTTATATTTTTTCAAATAATTTTTTATTTTAAATTCTTTATCATTCTCCGTACTGTTTTCAATTTAAATGTTGCCAACAATATGCTTTTGGATGTAGGATCCAAAATGATAAAAGCAAAGGCTATAAAAAAGAGTACATGTAGAACATTCAAATTGTACAGTTAAATGGTGGAGCATTCAAATTGTAAAGTTAAATTTCAGAAAAGAATTAACAGTATGAATTTACATAAAACTTAAATTAAGGGACATGAAAAACTCATCAAATTTTCAATTTCCATCTGATACGTGAATGGGATGTAAAATTCTAAGTTTAAGAACTTTTTAATTTTTATGAAGGGTGAAGGCATTATCACATTAATGAGTAATTTGAACTCGTTTAGGAGGGCCTTGAAAATGGTTTTAAAACCATGTACAAGGTATCCTAAACAACCTATGGTTTTAGGAGGGCCTTGCACATGGTTTTAAAACCATGTACAAGGTATCCTAAACAACCTATGGTTTTAGGAGGGCCTTGCACATGGTTTTAAAACAATGCATGGGAAGATGTTGTAATGTTGGTTCCTAACACAATGAAAAATAATAAAAAATATTATATGTCCCCCATAAATAATATTAAATATTAATAATAAAAATATTATATATAAAGCTTAAATAAAAAGATGTCTTTTAGTTTGAATCATATCAATGGCTATATATAGGACACACCAAAGCTGATAGCTCCTTGAGTGCAATACTTAAGAAGAGATTTGCACCTCGAGAGATTTGATCTAGGCTTGATAGAGCCTATCAATGTCTATATATATGACATACTAAAGCTAATAACTCCTTGAGTGCAATACTTAGGAAGAGCTTTGCACCTGGATAGATTTGATCCCTCTTGACGCTTGATAGAGCCTAGGATTTGGATCTATGCTTGTGTTGGTAACAAGAGTTACAAGATCTCCCTCATTAGGTTGTTTTTGGTGGACAATGGCTAAAAAGAGAATGAAATCTTATGTAAAAGGAAATCAAGGAAATAACCTTATTTGAAGTTATATTAGCCTAGATCCAAATTCTAAGCTCTATCAAGTGCGGATAGGGATCGAATANGAGAATGAAATCTTATGTAAAAGGAAATCAAGGAAATAACCTTATTTGAAGTTATATTAGCCTAGATCCAAATTCTAAGCTCTATCAAGTGCGGATAGGGATCAAATATCTCGAGGTGCAAACCTCTTGTTAGGTATTGCACTCAATGAGCTATCAACTTTGGTGTGTCTTATATATAGCCATTAATTACTTGTTTCTAGTGATTGAGTAATTTGCTAGTAAATTTCTCTTAGAACAATGTTATGTCTTCTTAGACTAGAAAACCAATATAGACTCATCTTAGAAGTATGTATTAGATTTGATTTTCCATTTAGTGTAACATGGGTGGAAACATTTGTTGATTACTTAGTTTATATGTATTATATGTGGAGCTTAAATAAAAACTCAATGGCTATATATATGACACACCAAAGTTGATAGTTCATAGTGAAACTTTTGAGGCTTTAATTTAAGGTTATCTAAGATAATTTGTTGTAATTTTTATTCAATTTTTTGAAGGACTTGTATTTTTTAGGTTAAAAATGAGTATGAACCTCAAAATTGTCCCTAGTTAGACGTCTCCATAAGAAATTGTCAAAGACAATAAACACATTAAAGTCATTGTAATGATTTGTAGTTTTAAGAATAAACACATTATAATGAATTAAAGTTAAATAACATTTTTAATTTTTAAGTTATATTTTATTGATAAAATTCTATAGATATATTTAGTCATATATACTTTATTGATACAATTATGGTAATTTTAACATAGTGATTATCATTATTAAAATAAAGTTAATTTTAACTTAAAAAAACTTGAATAAAGAAAAAAAACTTAATAAATAACTAATTATAATTTTCTTTCTAAAATTCCTACCTAATATCTTTAAAATTTAATAATGATAATCACAATCTAAAAATGTTAAAGTGTTTTACAATAAATAAATATATAAAATCAAAGAAATGAGAAACATAATAGTAAATAGTAAATCATCTCTAAATACCTTTCTCAAACTAGTGACACAAACAAACTTATCTGAAACTGAAGTGCCATATATCAGAATATCTCCGTAGTCTCCTATGAAAGAAAAGAAAAAAATCATGATTTCATTTTGAGATAACTTCTTCTTACAAAAAAATACTAATAATAATACTAATAATAAGAAACTATGATTATTGAAATATGAAAATGATAAAGAAATCTATTTTTTTGTTTTACAATAAAAAAATATATTAAACTAATAGATAATAAGTCTAATAAAAACCCTTCAGCAATATTTAAAAAAATAAAAAAACCGTTCTCAAACAAACCCATTTTAGTCAATAAAAACAATGTCCAAAACTAAAGGGGATCCATATACAACTCTCAAACAAACCCATACTACTAAATAAAAACAATATCCATATCTCTTAAACCGAGGAGATAATATTGAAAGGTCAGTTAATAAAACTTCAAAGTAAACCCCGATGAGATAATATTGAAAGGTCAGGAAATAAACTTCAAAGTAAACCCAATAAAAACAATATCCATAGCTCTTAAACCAATGAGATAATATTGAAAGGAGGTCTGTAAATAAAACTTCAAAGTAAAACCTGATGAGATAATATTGAAAGGTCAGGAAATAAACTTCAAAGTAGACCCATACTATTAAATAAAAACCATATCCATATCTCTTGAACTGAAGATATAATATTGAAAGGATCTCAAGAAATAAACTTCAAAATAAAACTTCAAAATACTGTTTGAGAGAAACTGAAGAGACTACATTGAAACATGATCCAGAAATAAACTTGAAAATAAAGTGCTTAAATTCTGTTTGCGCCATAGCCTTCCTTCCGTTGGGTTATTTTTCATCAAGTAACATATCTTAATATGTTAATATCTTGCTCGTCCCTTTCTATGTAATCCTGTGTAATCAAATTTTCTATGATCTTTTTAAATGCTTCTCCATCTATCTTGAACATCCCTCCATGTTGCTCAATGCATTCATTTATTAGCTCTTGATAATGCAAAGATTTTTTGCTCTTCATGATGCGGACTATTATGGCACTAATTCTGTCATTCCTGTTCATATCAATGTTCTCAATGACCCTTTTCTTCTCATCATTGGATGGAAGTAGAATCTTAATCTTCCTTCTTCGGTTTGTAAAACTGTAATTTACCTCAAAGCAATCGCTTGTGGAGATTTGTGTTGTATCCGGCTCCTTGAGCAAAATCTTATACTTTCCAAATACAATGAAATGCAACAGTCTTACAAGATCTTCATCTCCCAAATTCAATTGAGATTTGATATCTAAATAACTCAATTTTTGAGAGTTATTAAACAATAACAATAAAATTGCATAGTATGGTGTTACTAGCATTTCTTTTGGCCCAGCATCAAACTTGCACACGACATTACAGGTCCCCATGGAATATAGCCATGTAAGTTTTCGTTTTCTAGTACATGTAGAATAAAACTTTTTGAATGCTTCCACACATTTAATCATCTCAACTGGTAAATTAGGTTCAGAAGATTTGAAGTTTGGTCAAAATCTAACATTCAGTACCCTGACATCCAAATTTATTCCAGGATGAATATTTGGATTGTTAGTGAGGTATGACTCAAAACTAACTTGGTTCACCTCTGCTTGTAACATATCTGTAACCATACGTTCCATCTTGGGTGCCAATTGATGACCATATTGCTGCTTCGAATTTGACAACATGCTCAGCTCATGAATATCATTTGTACTTTTATCATACAGCAGTCTAATGGCTAGTTTCCTGCTATAGAATTCCCCAAATAGATCTCTATCACTCACATATTGAAGAAACTTGGTCACGTTTACAAGAATACTCTCAATCTCACCATCTCTTAATCTTTCACGAGCG
>LPNX010075507.1:4541-28462 GCA_001517045.1 Pseudotsuga menziesii | reverse complement strand
TATATATATATATATATATATATATATATATATATATAGCAAGAAAATAACCAGTGCCTTAGAATGGAGTCAAAATAAAATCAATGTACTTGCATGTGCTCGGAGTGAATGTTTTGCAATTGCCTCTTGGTACATTTTAAGTTAATGTGAGGTGTGAGTTGATTAAAATTAGGCGAAGGGGTGGAATCCAAATATACCCGAGAGTACTTGGAGTATGTCCAAAACTAAACCTTCACGGCTACCCACAAAGAATATGTGGGATGAATGGAGTCTCTGGGGATATTGTTCATAACGCACCCGTTAGGGTGTGACAGAGATCGGCGCCCCGAGGTCACTTTTCAGAAGTTCCCGCTTCCTTTGGGTATTTCGCCACCGTAATGGTTTGATCTAGGTGTTGGATTTTCACCTGATGGTTTGTCAATTTGGGAGAGTGATTCCTAATTATTATAGTCATTCAAATGCTTTTGATATAGCTTGACTGATCGGACGAACCGCAACCAAGTGCAGACATACACACCAGAGTCTTGTCAATTTTAGTAAATTTTAAAAAGGGTGTTCTTGTTAAAAAGAAAACCCTCCAGGAACCTCTTTCGATCCAAGTGGATCTCAATCGAGGAATAAAGGAGGGGTTAATTTTATAATAGCTGAAGAAACAAATGATGAAAAGGAAAACACAGATACACAATTCTGGTTTTCTAATTAGTCCTACCACGCATCTCTTTCCCCTTTCGGGTCAATCGGGAAATCGTGGGGTAAGTATTAAGATTAATTTGAAATATCAAATATGGAATATGAAAATGATAATGTATCAAAGTATACTACCCTACCGATTAGAGCTACACTAGTTTGAAAAGATATGAACAAAAAGTAAAAAATTGACACCGACGCAAATCCCCCCAGGGGGGATGGTGAATAGGCTTGAAAGAGCCTATTCGAAAGGAGATTTTATTTTTATTAGCAGTGATTTACAATATCAACAAATTAAAATTGATGCATTTTGGTCCTTGTTATCTTGGATCCAAAGGCTTACAACAAGCTTGTAACAAGCTAGAATTAAACAAGGTGGTAGGGGAAGCTTCCGGGAAGCTCCAATTCGTCCAAGAGTTGGAATTTTGGCAGAGTCTCCTTCTATTTTTTGTTGGACCTGCTAATAAATAGCGAGCAATCAAAATCGAATGTGCCCATACACACTTTGAAAGTGTTTTGGGTTAGTACACTAGTTACCAAAAAAAACATAAGTAAAATTTTGTTAAGTTGGGGTAATCTAGTTTTGCAAAAAGGAACCAAGTAAAGCAAGCTTTCCTTGGGATCTTGGCTTGCTGTTTGGGAAGCCAATAATATGTGCACTTTTATTGCAGAATATGAAACTTTAAGGTACAGCAAAGGAAACTACCTTAAAATCAAGCTACAAATTTTCATTAAAATGCTTGCAAAAAGAGGATAATTTCAGCTAGATCTCTTAAAATATAACTTTATATGCGAAATGAAACTGAGATATAAACTTAAGAAAGGATCTTACTAACTATATCTATATGTAATTTTCTTAATGAGATGGATCTAAGCAATAAGATTCCCTGATAGTAACCAGTTTGAAGAAAATTTAAGATTTTTGAGGGAGGAAAAGGAGAAGAGAAGTGTTTGTTGCTGAAGCAGATCTGCAAAGGAAAATTGTTAGTGAAGCACTGAGGGGCACGATCTTCACAATCTCTGTTGGAAAACCAATGGAATCAAACTTGAACCACAGATCTTCCAATCACGGCAAACCTATAAGCTACACAATAAATCATGCAAACAAAAACATTAAATCTGAAGATACATATGAGAAGTAGATGATACAGCATGCAAATAATCTTATTTAGCATACAAATATTAGCTCATTCAAACATATGTAGCAAAATAGAAGTAAGTAAGCTTACTTACAATGATCTATCCCTATGATTCCAATAACCATTTAGGCAGACAACAGTTAAGTGCAAAAATTGAAAAAAAAAAGCAGTTTCACCTCAAATGCAGCATGATAATGATGATCCACACATGAAAGGTACTCCAGAATTGAGCCTCCAAAGCTTCTCTTTATTTCAACAAATGATGATCAATACACAATTAAAATAGCAAGCCCTTCAATCCAGCTCTAACTAGCTTGAAAGAGGGAGCTTCAGCCTGGATATATACAAAAACAGGACATCCAGCCCAGGGCGGGTGCAATTCCCAAGGAATCAGATCAAATCAGCTGATGGGGAGTCAATCAATGCATATCTGAAGCTGAACTGAGCCTACTTGTCAAACGGGGGCTTGATTGAGCTGACACATCAACCCATAAACCGACACATCAGTCCACAGAGCATCCAGGAGAGTCCACACGTGTGGAGGAGAGAGAGAGGGTGCAATTCCCCATGAAGACAGCTGAAGATCAACTCTGCATCTGATTTGATCACTTCCTTTAGTCAAGGATTTGTCAGATCCAATCAATCTAGTTCAGATCTGACTGATTTCAATCAAATCGGTTGAGAATCCACTGATTTATGATTTTGGATTTGCTCCATTATTCATCAATTTATTAATTAAAATAATCAATAATTGATTTTTGGGGCTTTCTGACCTAAGTGATGGAAAATCACTCAAAACTAGGAAATAGTGGGTCCATGGGTTTACATGGTGCTCTTAGCTTGAAAATGAGCACCTACATGACTGAAACTGATTATTTGGCCCACTTTTATTACAAAATCAATTTTTCCAATTAAACTATTAAAAAATAGCCTAAGTTTTGGAAAAATTAAATTTTTAATAAAAAACACTGAAAATACTAAAAAATTGAAAAAATGAAAAAACCTAGGGGGACTTAGACATGTTCATATGACTCGACCATGATGTCTAGCATGCTTATACATTGACACATAGACTCTAATAACCTCAATAGGCCTAAATGCCAAGCCGACCACCCCAACTTTGGAGGTATGGAGTGAAAAACTCAGAAATTATCAGTCATTTATTCAACAACCAATAATAACCAAGGGAAAAACACACTGGGATGATCGAATTGACAAATAAAGTCTAAGAGACCGAGTCTTTTACAGACACTATCATGCTAGAACATTTATTACAATTCCCCCATGGGGTATGAACATGTGATATAATACAACAAGCACTTCCCAGAAGTACTTCCAAAGGTCTTCTAAAGTTCGAACAAGTTATCCTTGTCCGGTTCACCAGGATCACTTGAAAAAAAACCACTAAGTATAACTTAGGTGGTAACAGTACCCACATTCATTTGTGGATGCTGTAAAATAACACTCGCTTAGGAGTGGTCCTAGATTTTAAGCTGAGGATTCTCTATGATGAGTCCTTACGGATGATATGTCCTACTGAAGTGAATATTTATTCACTTCACACAATCAATATTACCAGAACACCTGGAATATTCGATAAGCCATTAATATGAAAAATATATATTGATAATTGGATAGATAAAAAGATGTTTTACAAGAATTAGTGTCGAGTATTTTATACCCTAAGTGGTAAGGGGGGTGACTTTTCAAGTCACCTCTTGAGCAATTAATTAATTACCCTAATTAACCTACTTAGTATTAAATGTTAATATTTATAACATTTTTTTTTGTTACATTGTCTTCCCCTTAAGGGAAGCTTTGTCCTCAAAGCATGTATCCACAACAATGTTTGAATTCCCTTGAACTGTTGTCTCGAAATCCTTTCCTTTTTGTAATTGTGACTCTTGATGAAATAAGATGATATGAGTTATAGATTCCCAAGGAGAATTGTTGCATCGTATCTACTGTGGTCCATCCCAGATTTACTTTTATCGGAGCTCTGAGATCATTTTGTGGAATGAGTCATTTTAATTGTTGCTTATCATGTTGGTCTTTTCGCCTGTCAACATAATTCTTTTGTGAGTGCTTGTTTTGATCCCGTCGTTGGTCAAACTGACGATTATAATTGGTATGTCTGTGAGGTGTATGTTTTGTTTGTTTTTCTTTCTTTTGGATTGCGGCGAGGACTGTCTTCACTTCGTCGATTTGATTTTTGGATGAATTTTCCTGGATTTGTTGCTTCTTGGTTCTCCAGTAGATTCTTATTATTATGAATCTTTTTTATTCTTTCATCTTGTGACTTTTTTTCAATTTATAATTTCTTGATTTAATTCTCTAGTTCCTGATTACAATTATTTAGACACTGGTTTTCTTCTTGCTTTTCCAGTATTCTTCCTTCGATGTCTTCACCGGAGTGTTCCTTCTTGCTACCGTTTTTCAATTTTTTGATCTTTGTAATCAATGTTTTGTTATGATTTCGTAGTCGAGAAATCTCTTCGGTATTGCTTGATAACACCTTGTTGACTTTTGTCAGTTCTAACTTATGTGTCTTCTTACTGTGGTCATGCTATTGTTGGAGTTTTTCTTTTTGTTGTTGATGATGACGTAACTTAGTTTCTTGATTTTCTAACTTCATTCGGACTTGCGCCAATTCAACATCTTTTTCCATGATGAGCTTGTTTAGATGCTTTATTTCTTCTTCTAAATCAATATCGCTTCCATATGGTGTTTTGTTGTCTTTTTTTGACTTTTTGATCTGGTCTTCTAGGTTTTGATTATGAATTCTTAAACATGATATTTCTTTATCCTGATCAGATAACATTTTCTTGTTATCTCTTATGGTTCATTCTAGCTGTCGATTTTAATTCCATAAGCGACGATTCTCATTGTCTCTCCACTCTTTCAACCACTTTTGCATCTCAACCTCAGCTTGTAGAATTTTATTGATCACCTTATATTGCTCTAACTCGTCCACTGTTGTTTGTAGTTGTGACTTCATTTCCGAATATGTAGGTGCCATTGTTTGCGACTATGTTTTTACTTCACTTTTGTCTTCTTTTCTCCGAGAAGGGTAGATACAAAAGCTATAATAGTTCTCAATATGTCTCTTTTAATATCTTATTTGATTCTTTTTCTTTCTTGTACAAAGTAATAATTGTAAATAACACAGTTATTAAATAATAATTATTAAGTAATTATTATTATCATTATTATTATTATTGTTAATTACTATTATTATTAAAAATTCAATAATAACAAGTATAATATATTACCAATTATTATTTAAAAATAATAATATAGTATATATATTTTTTGTGAATTGGGTCAAAGGTTTTTTGAAAAAATATATAACAATAATAAATTTTATTATTACTAATAGTATTATTGATATATATTTTTTATGAATGGGGTAGAAATGAGGGTTTAAACCCTAGAATTAAAAAACCACTTATTAAAACAAAACCGTGAGTGGAGAAACCACTTGTGGTTTTACTTTTTTTTCTTTAACCTTCCTTTTTTTATGGCAATCTTCCTTCTTCTTCTCTCTTTTTTTTTACTTCTTCCTTTTTAATTTTTCTTTTGACTTTCTTTTATTTTTTTACTTATTCAAAGACCATATATTTAGGGGCTCCCTAGGTTTATGATTAAAAATCACAATATGGCCAAAAGGCCTGGATCACAAACTAGCTATCATACCAAATGAAGCGAACATTAATTCACTTCACATAATCAATATTACAAAAACACCTGGAATATTCAATAAGCTATTAATATGACAAATATATATATTGATAATTGGATAGATAAAAAGATGTTTTACAAGAATTAGTGTCGGGTATTTCATACCCTAAGTGGTAAGGGGGGTGACTTTTCAAGTCACCTCTTGAGTAATTAATTAATTACCCTAATTAACCTACTTAGTATTAAATGTTAATATTTATAACATTTATATTTGTTACACCTGCATTTTGGTGCGAATGAGATCTGCAGTTGCCGAAGATACTTTTGCATGGAGAGTATGCCTACATGCACATGTAGATGTCGTAGTATAACACTCGCACAGAGTGGTCCTAGCTCTAACAGGATGAGGATGGTCTATGATGAGTCCTAATGGATGATATGGTCCTGCATTCATTTGAGGACGATCAAGCTGGTCGATACTATGGACCCTCCTCGTTAAGGGGGATTATGCTGATGAGGATTGCATCATCCTTGGACCTATGTCCTAAAGTGATAGGGATTAATCATCCCGCAAAGAGATCATGTGTACTACAGGTAGTATGGCGGCAAAGGATCAAGAAGATCGAAGTGCTGCTGTAAAGGATCGAGAAGATCTAAGTGTTGCTGTAAAGGATCGAGAAGATCGAAGCGCTGTTGAAAAGGATCGAGAAGATTGAAGTGCTACTGAAAAGGATCGAGAATATCAAAGTGCTGCTACGAAGGATCAAAATATCGAAGTGTTGTTGCAAAATGATAAAGTGATCATGTGCTGCAGAAGATGAAGACATTGAAGAGTAATTTTTCCAGTTACTAATGATTGTTGAAAACTTACTATGATGTATAGATGTATTACCTTATACTACTGAAGATGCTCTCTCTCGTTACTCCTATAGTTGAAGATGTTGTTGTCAGTAGAATACCCTTCTTGTTAAGGGGGAGTGTTCAAATATTGTAACTTCAAAGGATATTCTAAATGTATTTTACCGATGTACCCCAAGGGAGATGTTCTATTCCTCCGTCGGGATGTTATTATTGTAATTGGTCATCATAGAGTCATTAGGTAAAGCATTTAAGATAAGTCGGGTCAATATTACCATAATAAATATAATGAAATATTGTTTTGTGATTTCCTAGGTGAAGTCAACCCAGACAGTTCAGTGGAGCCAACTTGATTAGGTTAAAAGTCAGTTGACAAAAAGTGTATAAATAGAGTAGTTGTGCTTCACATTTGAACACATACTCACTCACTTGTGTAGTGCATAGGGGAGAGAGAGAGAGAGAGAGACCGACATGGATGAGAATACATATTTCAGGGATTTATCTTATACAACTTATATAGAGGAACTTTTGTTGGGTTTTCTTCCCCTTGAGGGTTTCCCAGGATAAATACCGTGTCTATCTTGTGATTGTGTTTCTTTGTGGTTTCTTTCAGTGATTATGCATATGCTATTGTTGTGAATTTGGATTAAACACTAATGCTATATAGATAAGAATATTAAATCTTAACAAGTGTCTTAGTTGAAAATTTGTGGACCTAAATAGGAAGGCGGGTTGTATCTAAGGGATCCCGATCTAGAAATTGTTTCCTTGGGAGCCAAATTTTGGTGGAGGTGACTAAAGAATCCACTCTCACCATGGGGGATTTTTTGGCACCGAAAACATATTGTTGATTGAAGCCTAAAGATATTACTCGTCTGGATGGTCATCGTCTTGAGTCAATGATATGGAATGTCGCTTGGGGAATTAGGGGGTTGATTACAGAATACAACTTCTGGGAAATTCGTAATGGCAAAATTGCCTGGTTTGGGGAGTACATGTGGAAACAATCACCACTCCTGAAGTCGGATCTCCGATGGGCGTCAATATGTAATCAATGGATGACAAGGATTGTCATTATATCAGTACTAAGCTGACAACGGTTCTCCATACCTTTCTCAAACTTGGATTCCCTTAAACCAATGGGAACTCTAAGAGATCCTGTCAATAAGGAAGGCTCTTAATGATGAACTAGACCTTTGAAGTATTCAAATTATGAATTTCCAATATTTTCTTAGATGGGGAGTCCATTTGAAAGGAGGGTTCAATAAAAAATAATCCTACTCCCTTCTCCTTCAAAATGGCGATGAAGACAAGAGGAGGATGTGAAAGCAGATCTAGACTCACAACTTGTGTCCTAAAGTCTCTACCTTCCTCTGGTTGGTGGCCAAAAGTTGAGCTCTGACCTAAGATGAAATCAGAAAGCAAGGATTTGAGGGCTCATCACGTTGTCCCCTATGTGATCTAGAAGAGGAAACTCTCAATCATATTCTCAACCTTTGTACATTCTCATCCTCCATCTAGGATAGTGGAGGCGAGACTCTTTGAACTCCAGATCGTTAGAGAGATTGTGTCAAGGCTAACATTGAGTCTTAGATATCGAGTACCTTCAAAAATAAAATCATAAAATAAATTGTGGAAACTTCTCCAAGGCTTCACTCTTTGGTAAATATGGAAAGAAAGAAACCACATAATTTTTAGGGACTCTAGAATCACTAAAGATCAAGTTTGGATCCATATCGGAAAAAAAATAATTGATATGATCAATGTTGTCGCTTGGAAGGAGTTTGAAAAACATTTCCCATAATTTGAGAGATCCATCCTAGAATCTTGTCTTCTTCATCTCTCTTACATTCCCTCTATGTCTCCCACTGATCTCTCTCCCTCTTCCTCATCTCCAAGTTGTTGTTCTCCCCACTCTATGGGCTTCCTTAAGTTAAATTTTGATGGTCATCCAAAGGTAAGATTGATTGGTGTTGGTAGTGTCTTATGGGACGATACTAGCCAGGTCATTTGAATTTACACAAATACACTCGATAGAAAATAAACAATTATGCAATGCTGCAAGCCCTCAATCAATGCCTTCTCATTACCTGCAAGCAGGACTACACCAAGCTTATTGTGGAAAGAGATCCCAAATTGTCCTCGACATGTTTAATAAATTACAGCATGGGGCCCTACTTAGAAAGGTGTCCAATAACTAGAGATTAGAATAAAAATTAAAAATCTCATTGAAATTATTCATACTCTAAATCGTCGGGTGGCTCTCACTACTTCACTCACATGTTAGGTGATCCACAAATAAAGTTGTTGCTCATTTGGAAAATAGTGATGTTTCTCAATTAGATGATGGTCTTGACTGACAGTGGTCAAGGATTGTTGCCACAGACATCAGTCAGACATGTTATTCCATTGGAGAACAAGACATGCTAACCTAGATGCAGGTGTAGGAAGTAGTGGAGGAGAATAACAATGGAAATGGGGCACCTGACCCACAACTTACCACCTAACCATTTCATAAGAAATGACAGAACATGGTCATGCATGCAAGGAGCGTAATCAGTTTAATGCATGAAGGATTTAGCAAGCCAAGGGTTTAAGTCTTTAGGTACTTGGTGATCCACCGAGGCAAAGAAAGGACAGTGGAAACTAGTCATAATAATGGGATGATAGGGCTTCTGTTTGTGGATATTGTTATGGAGATGGAATTCAGGATGCTGGTGAGGGTACAGAGGAAAGATACCGATGGAGAAAAGTGGTACACCCATGGCTATCATTTTGTGGTGTTGGTGGTGATTATCAACATCCTATATTATGGGATCTTTGTAGACTAAAGATTGACTGTGATGAGAAGCGAACAAGTCAGGACAAGACTCTTAGCGGGGTGGGTATGGGACAGTGTGGTGGGTCTTCTTTGAAAGGTGCTTAGAGTATGGCAAAGTCTAGGGCTGCATAGGGTTCAGGTGGTTACAAGAGAGGCTCCCACATACCTAGAATCAAATGAGAGCTAACAAAAGCAAATCAAGAATGCTTTTAGGAGGCCTTAATGCAAATGAGGCAGTGTTTGGACCACGTCAAGCAAGAGATTGAAGAGGGGCAATAGGTGCAAGAAGTTGATGAGGAACATATGGAGTGGATGGCGAAGATTGTGCATTTGAGCTCATCTCAAACCCATAAAACGAAGCATGCTAAGACAACATCGTTGTACTAGAAAATGAAAATGATTTTTGGGAGATCCCTGCTGGATGCCTAGGGGAGTGAGTCAAAGTCAAGGAAGCGCTTACAAAGTGGATAAAGGGATAGATATTAAAAATTAATGCTATTGTGAACATGATAGTGGATGTGATTAGGGAGCAACTCATAATAGGAAAGGTCTTCAAGCCCAAGACCTCGAAGAGTTCACCCAAAGACCAGAATCCTAAAGCCAAGGAGCATGTGGTAAATATATCTAATGATGTATGATGTTGTTGTTTCGCTATTTTTTTTGTTCTAGAACTGGAGTATGTAGTTAGTAAGTATGTTTGTCTAACCTCAAGGGCTTTTGGTTTCTTTTTGTACTGGTTAGTTTGACGAACTTTAGGCAATTGTTGGTTTAGACTTTGAGGTCGACTTGGTTTCCCTTTGGATAGGCTAACCATGGGACACATGTTTGAAGAATGATGCATGGTTAACAAATGTATGGTACCTTATTTCAACAATTTAATATAATGTGTGTGTGTGAGAGAGATTTAATGTACATAAAAATTCAATAATATATCCTTAACAACTTACATTTATATTCTTACATGGTTAAAATGTTATTACATCTTAAAGTTCAAGGAAAAATATATTATTATAACCTTAAATATCATTATAAAGTTGATCAAATTCATATATTGATATAAGTTAAAAGATTAAAATTTTATTCTATCTCAAAATATATAAAAAAATATTTTTCATTATTTTATATCAAATATATGTAAATGTAAATCTTTTACCATTTATATAATTGCATTATTATACAAAATTAATTATTTTTTATTACATAAAAATAAAAATTAAAGAATTACATAATATTATTATATTTAAAATATAATTATATTCTTTTATAAAGAATTTAAAATTGCATGTTCTCATGAAACTAACGAACCGTGAAAATTATATCTGTTCATTATCTGAGTATATAATTTCTTTTTTAGGCTTACATTAAGTATTTAATTTTGAATTGCGTTTAGTTGAAAATTAAATTATATTATTAGAAAATTATATTTAAAGTTACATTAAGTGTTTAATTTGAATTGCTCTTGCTTAAAGATCAAATTATTTTATTAGAAAATTATATATAAATATTATATTATTTATATATTATTACATTACCATGAAAAACCAATTTTTTTATTTTTATTTTATAAAAAATTATTTATAAAATTATTCAAATTTTATATATTAAAATATGTTTTATTATATCTTAAAATTTATTGAAAATCAAATTATTTTATATAAATATATATAGTTTTGAAACTAATCAATATCAAATTATTCAAAATAACTTATGTATATAAAAAATTAAATAAATTCTTTTTCAATATTACATATTTTAAATTAATTATTATTACATTTTTTTTCAATAGTAAAAAATAGTTTCTTGACACATAACAATTCAAATGACAAATTTACATAGTTTTGTATCCACTGTGGAGAAGCTCCTATAAATATATAAAATAAAGAGACTAAGACCTAATCGTCCAAATGTGAATCAAAGAAACAACAAAAGACATAACAATCTAAATGACAAAATTACATAGTTTTGTATCTACTGCATAAGCTTCTATGAGCATATAAAATAAAAGGAACCTAAAAATATGTCAAAAAACAATGTTGAAACATAAAATATTGAAGATAATCAGACCCTAACTGGAATCCACCCTCTAAATGTACTATGATAATTAAAAAAAGCATGGGATATGGCTAGACCCCATTCCACCAATTTCCATATCCCCTTAACTACAAAGTTGCTATCAATAATACAAGAAGTATTTACCAAACTCTTCCAAGAGCTTAAATGTTACTAAAGGCAAAATGGAAAATGATGGAGGAAGTGCAAATGTTGACTTTTAATGTGTTTGAATGGATTGCCTTGAAATTAGGTTATGTTATAACTCTTCTAAGTGTAGCAAGCCCTCTAATAGTCAAATGGCTTTTTTTTACACGTAATCCATTTTTTTTATTGAAATTCTTATAAACATGCAACAACAAAAAAAAGATAAAACTTCCCCTATAGCTCCCTTATCCTGAAGGGCTAGTGTTTCAAGATGGTTGATTGAAAGGTGCATCTCCCATTGACCCAGTCAATAGCAACTCATGAGTCACTAGCCTCTTGGATTTCTTCAAATCCTTTAAAAAGTGAAAAATAAAGGATTCCCCAAAGGACAAGAATTTCAACTTTTGCAATTGTTTATATACCACAACTCTTCTAGAGAGAAAAAATAAAAAAATCCTCCAAGGACAAGAATTTCAACTTTTGCAATAGTTTATATACCACACCTCATCTAGAAAGAGAAAAAATGATTTTCATTGTATACCAACCTCACAAAATCCACTAATGAGTAGCCCCATCTAAAAAAAACATACACTTACATATATAGTAAGTACACAAAGCTATAAACAAATACAATTGTAAATTATATTAAATACTATTTTTAATAATATTAAATATTTAAAATTATATTAAATATTTACAAATTATATTAAATACTATTTTAAATAATATTAAATATTTAAAATTATATTAAATATTTAAAAATTATATTAAATACTATTTTAAATAATATTAAATATTTAAAATTTAATATTAATATTTATATAGAAATTTAAATTTTAAACTTAAATTATTTATACTTTTATCTTGAAATTAAAATTAAAATTTAAAACTTATATTATTATTTTTTAAACGTTTGGAAAACACATTGAATTTTTTTAAATATTTAAAATTTACAATATTTTTTAAAAACGTTTGAGAAACACATTCATGGGAAAGGTCAACTTATTGACTATATTTGCTTCGATTCCCCACGTAGTTTGTATTTATATTTCCGGAAATGCCTGTAAATCTGAGCACTCAGAAGAGACTGGAGCAGAGAATATAAATATATATATGGATGATGGATCAGAGAATATTTGAGCGGGTTGGCATGGATTCGAAAGCTTTGGCCAGAACGGATTCGAGGTGTTCAGTGCAGTCGATAGCCACTGCATTAGCAGAAATAAACAATGTGAAGTTACCGTAACACAAACAAACACTCCATCATGAAATATATCCCACATTCACAGCGAAAACTTGAAATTTGATTGAAGGGCCCAGAGAATGACACTTGGAATTTGGAATTTGATGGCCATATGGAACAACTCAGAAAATACCACGCGGACGTCATAGAATGGCCAGATCGCAGGGCTTAGGCATCCATCGGATGGATAGTCAGATGGCAGGGCCAAGAGAACGCCAATTGGCACCCGTGGTTAGCCAGATCGCATGGCCCATGTTGCGGCACTTGGCAGCTGTGGGATAGCCAGATCTAAGAGGCCAGAGAATGCCACTTGGCAACCATCCGATAGCCAGAAAGCATGGCCCTCAATACACCACTTGGCAACCATCCGATAGCCAGAAAGCATGGCCCTCAATACACCACTTGGCACCCATTGGATGGCCAGATCGCATGGCCTTCACTGTGCCACTTGGCACCCATCGGATGGCCAAATTGTATGGCCCTTACTACGCCACTTGGAACCCATCGGACGGCCAGATCGCAGGGCCCAGAGAACGCCACTTGGAACGCACTGGATGGCCAGATCCAAGAGCCCTCATTACGCCACTTGGCAGCCATCCAAGGGCTCTCCCAAGCTTTCCGAAGCTTTCCGTACGCCCATATTCATCCATTTAAGTTTTTCCGTACGCCAGTTGGTCACAACCCATGGATCTCCGTACGAAACTTGACCCGTCCAGGTTTGTTTATAGTGCCACGTGGAAACATAGGGAGGCTTAGTGTTCAACGCTGAATTCGTCGTTCTGCTCGCGGTAGGGACGGCCCGTTTTCCATCCATGCTGTGGACTCTGGATGCCATCGATTGCAAACTTACGCCGTGATTTGTGTAATATGATCCACCGCAATCAAACTTCATACTGGTAATGTGATTTCTGTAATATGATTCAAATCATACTGCTAATATGATCCATCGGCAAGCAAACTACAAAGGATAATTCTGCAAAACAGCTCTGCAAAATGATATTAGTTCTGCAAAATGTTAACTAATATCAGCTGTGGTGAATAATTTTCTTGATGTTAAGATAACTGTATTGGTACCCATGGAGCTACCTGGTTTCCCCAACACGGACGGTCATAAAAGCAATACTGGTAGAAGTTGCAAGCTCGTAGAAGAATCTGCAAGCTCGTAAAGCAATACTGGTAGAAGCTGCGAGCTCGTAAAAGAAATCCAACTCGTAGAAGCAATACTGGTAGAAGCTGCAAGCTCGTAAAAGAAATACAGGTCGTAGAAGCTGCAAACTCAGAAGAATCCCCCTCCTAATCTTTCTATCCATTCTTGCTTCACAAGGTTAAGCAATAGAACGATGTGCAACAACCATTATTGCGAGCCTTCTCATACAAGAAAATAAAATAAAAGAGCCCAAGTAACAGAACTGTAAGAACATACAACGATCGGACACTAGTTCCTTTTTTCTCGTGAGGAGGAGGAAAACTACACTAACAAAATAAAAACAATACTCTTTCAATACCATATTTTTAAAATAATTTCTACTTCCTTAAAATCTCAATCGGCAGGACATTTTCTGAATAATAATCCTTGGAGTTTCATTTTCCGAAAAATAATCCAAGCCTGACATGATAAGTTGAATAGAGAAAGATATGACATGACAAGTTGATTAGAGAAACATATAAAAAAGAGGCAACGAGGTTACAATTGTTGCAAGCTTCAGTGCCATGATTAGAATCAAAAGGATAATGCATGTAACAGTTGTTATCCAGAGGCAAAAGCCATACTGTGATATTCCGTCCACCAACAATGCTAATGACTGTTAAGGCATTGTCTAATGGCATAACGTTCAGTTTTTTTATGTAGTTTATGTGTGAACTCCTTACAAAAGGCTTTCTAATCTACTGGCAATAGGGAATGGAATGACCAATTTTTGCTGCTTTTTATTATTTATGGCAATAGGTGGAAAACGTGAGCCATTCATTAAAGAGTAACATTTTTCCAATAAACGGAAATGGAATTGTGCACTATTTCTAGGCAATGTGCAACCATGTTATGAAACCCATACCCATACTTATTTATTTATTAATTGAATTTGTAAACCCAAAGCACTTCCTTTCCTAAATGGCTCCGTACCACCAAGAAAAAGGTTTAAAAAAAATAAAGCAAGCCCCAAACTCAAAGTTGGTTACTATTATAGGCACATTCTCCCATCAATAGAAATAAGCAACAATACTCACATGGCATTGTTCCTATGTTGCCAACTCTCAAGCTTTATGGTGCGAAGTGTTAAGCTCTCAAGGTGACACATCATGCAATTTGGTGCCAAGTGTCGCAACCTCAAAGGTGCACATAGCATCATTCTCATAATGTCAAAATTCATGCCTTTCATGGTAACAAGTGGCGTGCCTCTATGGTGCCATGTGGGATCATTCCTATGTGTGCCCCAACATATAATCTTTATGATGTTGTTTCTATCTTGGTTATGCCTTACCTATCAATGAGGTAGTTATGGCTAAACCAAATAAAATAGAACAACACCAACATGTTGCAATGCTTATGCCATGTGTTACAACTTATATGGTGACAGTTGGCATGCCTTCTATGCTACTAATTGGTATGCTTCCTATGGTGCTTATTGTCACATTTATATGTCATGTGTCAAGATCTCTATGGTACCAACACGTCATATGCCTCATGGACCAAGGTTATGTGGTGCCATGTGTCAAGATCTCTATGGTAGCAACACCTCATATGCCATGTGTTACAACTCATGACTCTCTGCCCCACATGGCATGGTTCATCAGTGTAAATGGAGTGTAAGTGGGATCATTTCTATGGTGCCAAATGTCAATACTCTACAGTTTCCAAAGCCAAGGTTTGGTGCCAAGTGTCACGCCTCCTTTCCCCATGAGGAACAACGTCTATTACACCATGATTCACAATCCTTTGTGTATGCCATGGTTTATATGGGCCAACTGTCACAAATCCTATGGTGCCATGTGGCCAGGGGACATTATTGGTACAAAATTTCACAATTTTATGGCACCACACGACCTCATTTCTTTGGGGTCACATGTCATGTTTTGGACTAGTCAACTCATAGCACCTATCAATGGGAAAATAACATGGCTTGATGGCATTGGGCACCCCATTCAATGGGTTTTGTCTAATGAATGAGTTTTAAATCCCTCAAACACCAATGCCACTGTAGAGATAAAGGATGAGGCTAAGCAAACACTAAATATAATAATAAGGAAAACCAACAATGTCCAACAATTCCTTGGGCTCTTTATGCTTAACAACATACACCAGTATCCCTCAATTCAGAAGATTTTTTAAAAATCTTTTATCTCGATAGAATAAATTCAATGTGGTGACCACAATAACATCTATTAATTTTTTATAGGGCACAACAAACTCAAACCACCAACCTCTCGCTTGTAAGACATATGATCTTCCATTGAGCTAACACCCTTTTGTTAGAATATGAGACTTACATGTGTAATAAAGTAACCTTAGTGATTTAGGCTACAAAAGTTAGGGTTGGGTTATTATTAGCTTTTAGGATTTAGACAAATCAAACCTTGCAAGCCATTTAAAAGAGAAGTGAATGTCATTGCAATAGTGTGAAGTGTTTAAGTAATATAATATTGTGTTATTTTGTTCCTCTGTTTCTCATGGCTAGCTTCTTCACTAAACCTTTACTAGGGTTTCATCATTTAGTGATCTAGTACCTTTGTAAAACCTAAGGCTTATTCCTATTGTTTTGCTAAAAAAGGAGGCCAGATAATGGAAAAGGCAAGGATAGGCTAAGTAAGGAAACCATCATGATCTCTAAATTTATCGTTCATCCAATCAACATTCCATGGGATGATAGTAAGGCCTAAGAAACCTACAAACACAACCAACCTCTCTTCTCATGAATCACTCCAAAGGCCCAAGAAGGCTTCCAAACAATTAATGGATGATTTTGTTCTACACAATGTCAATTTGATCGATGCTTTCCCATGCCCTTATGATATATTTTCCATGGCCCTTAGCTTTTGTCAATGAAGCATGCTAAAATGATCAAACTTAAATCACCATATAGTACATATTAGATTACTATATCAAGGTTAGAAGGATTTGTAGTATAATCTTATAGGCCATGGGATCAACTACTTTAGGGTTCAAAGGATTTGGGACCTAAGTTTACAAGTGAAGGAATGATCAACATTTTTTATAAACAAGTTTCAAATATTGAGGTGGAATTGCTTTTGATTTTTCAATGTAACAAGGAAAACACTCCAAAGCAACATGGCCCTTTAAAAAATGTTGTAGTAAGTGTGTTAAATATATATGTTAAGTATATAAAATAATATTTATCAAAAAAATGAAATCATTGAAAAAAAATTATAAATTTGTTTACAAATGTTGTGGGCATCTCTTCCTTTCATGGATTTTTCATTAAGGTAGATCATCATGTTTCTCGATAGTACTACATTTTCCAAATATCTTGCTAATAGCTAAAGACCAAGGACATTTTGTAACCAAATTCTCTTCATGCTATGAGATTGAAACACAATTACTTTACCTCGTTAAAAACTCACTTGGTTCTCTTCAAACCCTTGTGGCTTATAACGACCAGAAATGCCTAGCCCTCTTCATCCAAAGGAAGTACAAATTTCACGGATGACTTATTAAATGCAAGTTCCCCAATCCAACGTGTGCTAGATTGATTGTATCCTAACTCCAACCCTAGTGGGAAGAGGCCCCATGGCCAACTTCCAAGCTTACATGACAGATTCATGAGGTGCCATATACCGTCCCAATGATTCCCATCGTTGCACACCCATTACACATTCTTTGTGGCATTAATGTCAAAATTTTCTCCAAAGCAATGAGTCATAACTAAAGAGAATCCTCCTTAAGATTCTTCATTATTCCCCATTCCGTTGTATTGGTGCTTTACAATGTTTTTTTCATTTTCCTTATTTTAGGTTCTCCAAAGAAACAAGTCTCAACCAAGGAACCTCCTTGAGCTTCTTCATTACTCACCGTCTCAATGGATTGGCGCTTTATAGTTCTTTTAACACTTTCATTCTTTTAGGTTATTTTTCTCTCTTTTAGGCATTCCTTGGGGTTGTATATTAGCCTCCCCCTTGTCATCTTTGTATATTGTATTAATTTTACAGTTCCATGCATCAATTTGATCTTTACTGAACATTATAATTAAATTAAATTAAATCAAGTATTATACACAAAATATTATATATATATATATAACCCCGAGGAAGATTTAATGGTCACTAAAATCGTTTTTTCCTATGATTATTTTTTAAGGATTCATGACATGCATGCCTACTCATTTCCTCTTTCTATTTTTTTCCCATCAATGGATTGACCTCCACAATCGTGTTGGTCTAGTCCCCTTGAAAATCATAATTAAGCACAGTTACTAGATTCGGCCCTAGAATTAACTGCACCAAAATCAGATTCTTCATAACTATATTCTCAAATTCTTCATCAAATTCTTTTACCTCGTTTTTACTAATCTAAATTTGTTTACGTAGGATAAATGTAGGATAATTAGGGTTAATTAGGGTATGGGTTACGAATCCCCAATTCCTTATTTTGGGATGACTGCCAGACCCATATCAGATTCTTCAATCGATTCTGATCGCACCCACGGTTCATGTTATCTAGTAATTAATCAATCAACTACCTCTTAGGATCTCGATACATTTGCACCTTCACCCAACTCGAGACTTGTCAGAAGTAGCCTAAAATGAAACAACACTCCCCCTAGTGCCACTCATGGTACCTAAAGTAACTACTTCTATGTTTGAACTTGCAACTTCCCATAGCCTAATTTCCTACTCTTTTTGTTATAGATCGTAAGTCTACTTAATGGGACACCTAATTACATTAATTATTGTTGCAAGACAAAGAAGCTCATTATATTCTAAAAATATAATTTTCAAAAACTTGAAAGTAAATTTAAATTTAAAGAATAAAAATCTAAAATTAATTACCATTTTACGCAATATTACATACATAAATGTTTTATTATAAAATATTAAAATATTTATAAAAAAATTCATAAACTACTATAAAGTTATAAAGTCAAAATCTTTTGATCAAAAAGAGAAAAATGTAGTGTAAGCAAGGGTCGATAATACATTACTTGTTAATAATACATTAGTGGTATCTTGTAACAACTATTGTGACAATGATCAAAGTTCAAACCTTAGTGGGCATGCGCTTCCCATACATGGGCTTTCTCAATTGTTATTATTTAAATATATTAAATATCATTATATAGTCTTCAAGCAAACTATTGTGTGGTGTTGGCAAGGTAAAAGGTGTGTCTAACTCAAGTGGTTGTGGAGCCTAATATTCCAGATCCAGAGATATTATTCAGTCGTGTTTGTAACCCAGGTGTATTGTACACTCATTCCCCCTGCCTTGGGGTTTGGGGGCGGAGCCCCTGAGAATTTTTTTTGGGATATGTGTTGGTCAACAGTTTTGCGGACTCGTGGTATTGGCTTAACCATAGAATTTTCCCATTGTATTTCCCCTATAAAAGAAAGCATTGTAAAACGACTAAGTATGGTATTGTATTGTATTGGAAGAGAGACCGTGAGAGCGTGAAGAGGAAGTGCAACGATTTTGCTGCAGGGTGTATCCCTTCATCTTTCTGGACTGTAATAAAAGACCTGGCAATTTCTTTGTGGACGTAGCCCATCATTTGGGTGAACCACGTTATATCTGTGTCTCTCTGTAATGTTTTAATGTGTTTTGCATCTTGTTTTCTACCAGTGGGATAGAGTGCAATCCTCCCCACCCAAGTTCTATTCCCCTAAGTGACATGTTGAGTATGATAATGAGTATATTGTTGTAATGGCTTCAATCCCTATTGTTAACTTGGCCTTGTGTCCTAAATAATCTAGTGTTTACCCTAAGTACCATCCTTGAAATGAAGCAAAGGAAATGCCGTGGGTATTTCCCCAAGATAATTTACCTAGAAAAGAAAGGCATCAATAAACCTAGGTTAGTCGAGTGTGGCTATTGATAATATTGAATATTGTTGATGTAACATTTAGAAAGACTATTTGTGTAGTGTTTGCTTGGTATCAACAATCCTTATTTTTTACTTGTGTGTGTGTGTGTGGACCCATATAAAAAACACATTAATCACGTAAATTTTAAAATATATATATATATGGAGGAATTCAATTTTTCACTGGAGAGAAGATGTCTTATGGGGGCACTTGAAGAAGAGATCAATTTGATGAGATGGAAGAAGATTTCATTTTCTCCAACAAAGAGGGAACCCTCCAATCATTGAAAGCATGAACCTCGAAGAGGATTTCACAAAAAAAATATGGAGATTAAAGCCAGAAAATGATGTTATATGCAAAGTTTGGATTATGTCCAAGTTCAATTTTGTTTTTCTCATTTTCTCTAATATAAACATCTAAACAATAGAGTGTAAGATGTCATATTTTTTGTGGGCTCTTCAATTCAAAGCCCTACTCTAGCAAACAAAACAAGATAATCAAATCCAATTGAAATAATAGACTCAAAACCACATAATTCAACTATAGAAAAAAGTGATCCTATCTATGGTTGATCCTTGGCTCTTTTGCAAAGGACTAATTCACTGACATACCCAAAAAGCCTTCAAAATAATGGAGTCATAACTGAAGTAGTGCTTAAAGAGCTCATTGATCTAATAGTGAACATCATCCCATGCTATTAAAATTCAAGTACAGAGATTCGCTTACGAGGAAAGCACAAAGATTTTGGTAGGATTACATGTGTAATAAAGTCACCTTAGTTACTTAGGCTATAAAAGTTAAAGTTTCAATTATTATTAGCTTTCAGGATTTTGGACAAATAAGACATCTCAAACTCTTTATTTTAGAGATGAATCTCATTAATAGGGTGAAGTATTTTTGTAATGTAGTATTGTGTTATTGTGTTCATCAATTTCTCATTGCTCACTTCACTAAAAAGTGACTAGGGTTTTTCCATTTGGTTATCTAGTACATTTTGTAATACCTTCAACCCTTCAAAACATAGGGGAGAAGAGAAGGTAGTTGTGGGACTTAACAAGGAGAACCTAGATAATGCCTATAAATCAGTATTGAATGGTGACAATGAAAAATGGTGTCACCTTTGAATTTTTTCAATAGCCTAGAAATATCAATTTCATGAAATAAAACACACCATAATCCACGTGTAATTTGATATTGGTACCTTCAATTTTTTAGATACCTTGATAGTTTTAGGTTGCTAATCCCAAGGGTCCTCCTCAATTGATACCATGATAGTTTTATGGTTGTTAACCCCAAGGGTCCTCAATTGGTAGACGCTCATGTGAAAGATCACATGGGCCTCAAGATCAAATCCCATTGAGTCCCTTCGGGTTACCAGTTGATATTCCATCCAATGATTACCATCATCCTCCATCTTGAAAACCATGGCAAAGGGGGAAATCCGCATGGGTCTAGAAAGGTATTAACATCCTCACTTGGAACTCCAAACGAGCGAGGGAGTGAGGGACTATATTTACCTTGAGAAATAGTTTTATTGTTTGTTTAATTAATGTGGCCTTGTGCTATTGTTTATAATTAACTACTTCATATGAGAGTCAGGTCTACCACATTAATCTTTAAAGTTAAACACAAAAACAATAACCCAACAATAATGTATATAAACAATACTCATGAAACACATGTTCTTAATAATAGAGGTTGGAATACAAATCTAACTATATTTCCTATCCCAATTTGGTTGGTGAGGAACTCTTAGGACATAATTAAATGGGGGTGTCATTAAGCAAGTAGTTAGGACCTTACAAGATCAAGAAAATAGAACAATGAAGAAATGATATATTCAACGTAAATACAATCTCAAGAAGACAAATGGAAGTTAGCATATTAGTTGGAAAACTAACACAATGACCACTTCAAAAGGAAGAGTGAGAGACTGAAAGAGAAGAACTTACTATATGTGTAGCTTCTTGTATGTCTAAATCCTGCAAATGGCAAGTTGTAGTTCAAGCACACGTGAGATCCACTTGTTGCCTCTCCCTCTTCCTTCACAAGGCTACAGAAATTTTCTCTAAGGGTACCCAAAAATGTGAAGAAAACCCACTCGACTCCTCATGGAACATATTGAAACAACCCAATGTCAACGTTGTAGATGGGTTGTAGAGTCCACTACAATGAAATAGAAAATCAATGCATGAACTCCAAGACTCAAAACACTATACATGAAAACCAATCCTCTTATGTTTCTCTTTCCTAAGAAAGAGACCCCGAGAATATGTCCATGTAAACACTATCCTCCTTTGTGTTGTTCTTTCCTATGAAATAGACTCGAAGCATCCCTATGTGTAAACCCTAAACTTCTTCCTATTGTTTTTCCTCACAAAGAGACTCAATGCATTCATCCATGTAACCCTAACTTTCTTCTTCCTATTGGTTTTCTTAGAAAGGAGATCATACAATGAAAAGGGAAAGGATAGGCTAAGCAAGGCAATCATGATCTCAAAAGGATAGGTTCTTCAAAGGAAGAATTCTTAACCAAGGAACCTCCTTCTTGAGCTTGTTCATTACTCACCATCTCAATGGATTGATGCTTTCTAGTGGTTTTAACACTTTCATTCTTTTAGGTTTTTTTTCTCTCTTTCAGGATTTCCTTGGGGATGTATTTTTGCCTCTCCCTTGTCATCTTTGTCTATTGTATTCATTTTACAATTCCATGTGTCAATTTGATCTTAACTGAACATTAATATTTAAATTAAATTCAATCAAGTATTATACACAACACACACACACACACACACACACACACACACACACACACACACATATCTAACCCTAAGGAAGATTTCATTGTCACTAAATTCATTTTTTCCTATGATTACTTTTTTAAAGATTCATGACATGCATGCCTACTCATTTCCTCTTTTTATTTTTTTCCCATCAACGGATTGACCTCCACAATTGTGTTGGTTTAGTCCCCATGAGAGTCATAATTTAAATTAAGCAATCAACTACCAATTAGGATATTCGTTACGTTTGCACCTTTACCCAACCTAATACTTGTTAGAGCTAGCCTAAAATGAAACAACACTCTCCCTAGTGGCACTCTTAGCACCTCGAGCAACTACTTCTAGGTTTGAACTTGCAACTTCCCATAGTCTAATTTCTTGCTTTTTTTTCTATAGATCGCAAGTCTAATTGATGGGACACCAAATCACATTAATTACTGTTGCAAGACATAGAAGCTCATTATATTTTAAAAATATGATTTTTCAAATTTTCAAAAACTTGAAATTAAATTTAAGTTTAAATTTAAATTTAAAGAAGAAAAATCTAAAATTAATTACCATTTTACGCATTACTACATACATAAATACTTTATTATTAAATATTAAAATATTTATAGTAAAAAAAATCATAAACTACTATAAAGTTATAAAATCAAAAAACTTTTGATTCGAAAGAGAAAAATGTGGTATAAGCAAGGGTCCATAATACATTACCTGTCAATAATACATTAGTGGTATCTTGTAACAACTATTGTGACAATGATCAATGTGTTTAGAGGAAATCTAAAATGATATGTGGAGGTGCAGCATGCTCCTAAATGGCGTGCCTCCATTCAGTTGTAGTTTGAAGAGATTCTTAAGACTGTGCTCTGTACATTCGCTTGGTGCAAGGTGAGAGAAACGAGATGTAGATATCAAGGGGATGGAGTAGGAGACATATAGGATATTGAAAGAAGGATGTTAGGTATCAAGGTTGTGAGTAAGTAGAAGGGAGAGTTGTAGCAAGACTAGGTTTTAAAACATGCAAGGAGACGTTGATGTAAGTTCAAATCTTAGTGGGCATTCTCCTCCCATACATGTGCTTTGTCAATCATTGTTATTTAATTATATTAAATATTGTTGCATAGTCTTAAAGTAAACTATTATTTGGTGTTAGTGAGGTAAAAATTGGGTATAACCCAAGTGGTTGTGGGATGGACTATATTCCTCCCCACCCAAGTTCTATTCCCTTAAGTGGCATGTTGAGCTTATAATGAGTATATTGTTGTAATGGATTCAAGCCCTATTGTTAACTTGGCCTTGTGCTATAGAGAATCTAGCGTTTTCCCTAAGTACCATCCTTGCAATGAGGTGGAGGAAATGTCTGGGGTCTTTTCCCAAGATGATTTACTTAGAAACGAAAGGCATCAATAAACCTAGGTTAGTCTAATGTGGTTGTTGATAATATTGAATATTGTTGATGTAACATTTAGAAATACTATTGT
>LPNX010075476.1:66572-91316 GCA_001517045.1 Pseudotsuga menziesii | reverse complement strand
ATGGAGCAGTGGGGTGTTAGGAAGAAAGAGGAGGGGGGTTAAAGGTAAGGAGAGGAGGAGGGGGGCTTAGAGGTAAGAAGAGGAGGAGGGGGGGTTAGTAAGAGTTAGGGGGAAGAGGGGAGTGGTGGGGGACATAAAATAATAAAAGTATTGGTATAATTAACAAAACAGGCACTCATTGTAGTATTTGAAAACGTGCACGCATTGTGCTTCAATAAAACAAGCTCATGTTTTTCTTCACTAAAACGTGCTCCCGTTTTGCTTCAATAAAATGCACTCCCATTTTGTTTAAATTCAAAACTGTATTCCCTTTAAATGATAAGGCCGAGCCTCCACCCATGCTTTCATGGCATTCTTATGCCTATGTCTTTTCTTCAGACTTTGCTTCGGATTCAACATGCCTATGCCTTGGAGTATGATAAACCATGGCTAATTCAACATTATATCCAAATTTTCAATATGATTGTGTTTAGCAGTTGGTTACGGTATGCTGCACACCTCCATTTTTTATGAAATTTTAGAAAAAAATATGGTGTTTTTTGCAGATTCCAAATTTTAACAAGAATACATAATTTTTTCTATTTTTTTCTTATTTATCTTCTGTCATCACTCCTCAACACAAAAAACACACTGTTAGTGTTTCATCCATATCTCTTTCGTTTCTCAACCATTTAAAAAAAAATTGTATGGTGCAGTAAAGAACACCGACCTCTACATGCTATAAAAAAACCATTTCCAAATAATTGCATTCAGACATCCAAACACTACACCCACAATTGACATACTGTTTTCGAGGTTTGATCTCTTAGGTAATTAAACAAAAAATTAAAAAAATTATTTTTATTATTGGAAAAATAGTCATGCACTAGTACTATATGTTCTCTATATGTATACCGGTTTTCGTAAGTTTATTCCATCATTTAGTCACTCAAAGGTTGCACCCACAAAAACATATACCTTATAATTTGTCCCAAAAATAAAAAGTGTCCGTTAGAAAATATCTAACTTTAGATAGTTAACAACATTTTCAATAGAAAAAAAATTATATATTTGGAAACTTCATTCAATTTTCTACATTTCTTGTTTTTTACTCATCGCAAGATTCATTGTGTAAGTGTCTCAAAATATCCATTCAAGTTGATGGATGCCTATTTTTTCAGTTTTCTATTGCATCTAACACGTCAAAAGAGACCATCTTCAGCTTGCACACACCCTTAACTGAGATAAATAATCATTTCTAGTTATTAGTTATCTTTTTATTATTTTATTATTATTTAGTATTTAGTATTTGTATATTTTATTTATTACAAAGGTCTTTCATCCGATATACAAGTTGATCCAGTTGCGCATGTCATTGATTTGAAAACTCAAAGTGGAATATGTAATGGAAGAAACTCTTTCCACTACATGTAAGCAATGAAGTTTGTGAAAGGAACACACAAAATATATTCTTGTCCTTAAGAGTATTGAGGAAGAAAATTACCACCAATAGGTGGTGAAGTGGAAGAGGGTCCTTCGTAAGAATTATGCTAGCGAGGGAGACGAAGAGAACAACGAGAACAACGGGAGTAATTTTATTGTGTCTAGGAAGCATAAAGAGGAATTGGTGTTTGTTGTGTTGGTGGCCCAAGTGGAAAAGGGTATTGCACGTTCCAACATGACAAGGAAAATAAGAGATACTGGGGATTGTGTTGAGTTGGATAGGGAGCTATATTTCTCCCTAAGAAATTTTATGCATTGAAGAAAGACTTCATGAGCCATGGGAAAATCTACAAATAAAAAATGTAGAAGCATTAGTGGGTCACGATATGGAGTTGGAGGAAGAAGTGAAAGAGGAACAATGTCAAAATGGCATGTGCATTAAGGAAGAAACAACAAAGTTTAAGAAGCACACCATGTCCACAACTCAAGTTTGTTCTTTTATTTATACCTAGAGAATTTCCCAATCCTCAATAGACGGTCCTAAAGCCTTAACATGATTGTTTATTTGGTGGTTGAGTTATTGTCAAATTACCACAAAATATCTGACCATGCATCGGTGTTTCCATCCAATGGGCCATCGAATTTTGCCTTGGCCAACGATCACTTTCCATCTAATAGTCAACATCTTATGTGGTGTTTGATTTGTATTGTGTTCAAAAGGAGTGGTCAATCCATAGTGTTGTGTGGGATGTTGAATCTTGCAATTCTATCCAATGACACACATTCCCTCTCTAAATTTTTCGTTGTATAAATTCAATGGATGAGGACCAACCACCTTTGATCCACGTGATTGGTCAATTTACTTTCCTTGTGTCTTTAATATATCAATTTTGGTGTGTTGAAGGGCACCACTTGGTGGTGACTAAGAGGATAGGCCTCTTATTTTGTTTAATGAGGTTGTTGGATATTAAAAAGGTCATTGAACTTTAATGGAAGGAGAGGGAATTAAGGTCTTAAGGAGGATATATTTAGGCATCTTTGTCTCCCTCATGAAGAAGATTAGGGATGAAAGAAGTACATGAGGGAGATTAAGAGATTCAGGAAAGGGGACAGTTCACAAAGGAAGGAAGGTTACCATGAATTGAGACGGAGGAGACAGAGAGAAATAAAGGAGAGAGAAAAATACATGGAGAAGAGTAGAGGAGAAGCAAAAAAAGAGAGACAGAGAGATAACCTGAATGAGTTTTCAAGAGAGACAGAGAGATAACCCAAATGAGTTTTCATATATGGATGTTGTTATTGGTAAACATGTAGATAGTGTTTGGTGTTTTAATGTAATATATTTATGACTTTACAGTATTTTATATATTCACAAGCAAAAACATAACACTTATCTTTTGACCAAATATAGTTGAAGAAATTGGTTGTGTACAAATAGTTTTTTGTCCAACCATAGGCATGTAGTGCAAATACCACCCCTAAGTTGAACTATGAGGCCACTAAGATGAAGGAACCAGGCTACAAACTCCTATTTCACTCAATCCAACCCATTTGCTCTCATACTTGGTAACTCTACTCATTGCCCAACATTTTAAGTATCTCACTATCATTCATTTCCCCACACAAAGTAGGGAATATATTACCTTTCTTTCTTCAATAATGTATAGATATTCTTTCCTCTAATGTTGAAATGAGTCCCATCCATGTAATGCTTTATAGAAATTGCTTACTAAAATAATACTTAGTTTTTAAAAATACAAACATAAACAATTGCATATAGGATTCTTATATTTCCTATCCTTCATGCTCCCCCATTGCCATCTATTTCCGGTGGAGTCTACAATTTTCTATTCTCAGTCCTAATTTAATTAATTTTCAAATTGGTAAATTATCAACCATAAAACCTAAGTCACATAGTGCATGAACGTGAAAATGATAGTACCCATGAAAAATAACCCCAGCGTTACTAAATTGAACTTTTTGGTCGACCGAACACAAATCTAAAACGAGAAAGATATGAATGCGCTAACATGATAGAATATACCACCAAAATCCAAAAAGGAAAGATATAAATGTAACAACAGAACTGCCTGCCCAACAGAGAAAAGATTCCTTCTCAACATTCATGATATTTATGGAACCTATTATACATAATGTTTTATTGTTTAAGCTGTCTCCCCTGATCTCACTTGTTGACAGGAATGCTCTGAGAATTCCTGAAAACATTGTAGGGATCGATTGCGCTCTTTACCTTCACAAGTCTATCATAGTTATCAACAAAATATTTCACCCCACGGCCTCGCTTCTTCAACGGTGGCAGTCCCATTCGCAGCTACACCCAAATCAAGATCCAGATAGTTTGCATAAGAAGCCCTGGGAGAATTGGAAACATAAGGACTCATATAGTCATATAATCCTCGAATCCAAGTGATATACCCTGCATCTTTGGTAGGATCATTCCATGTGACTAGATACTGTATCAAGTATAAATTCAGAGCTCGATGAGGGAACGCAATTTGAGAGGACGGTATTTGATCCATTATTCCACCCATAGGATAAAAAATTACATAGGAACTCAGCTCCTCTTCTTTGAATTTCCATGCTCTTTGCTTTGAAGTAATTTTTGTTGGAATTGTATCTATTGCGCAATTCGGTTCTGTTGGTGTATGCAGTGTAGGATATGGAGTCTATCCAGCTCGTCACTTTACGGTCGGTGGCGAGCATGCCCATTTCCGGAAATCTCTTATTCACTGCTTCCAAGAGTTGATGCAAGGGTCCCAGATACATCCCATTGAAGGTTAGCTTAACATCCTACAGGCCCCCGTTTAGTTCGGTACCCGATATAAATACGTGGATAAACCGATCCTCCTCCACAGCCGGTGCAATCGACTGCCATTGGTGCACAAGGTTCGTCACTGCATCTCACCCGGTCCTGAACACGTTGAAGACCATTATGACGGGAGGGACGCTCACTAGCTTTATTCTACATGCAACAACGACGCCCCAGCTGGCTCCGCCTCCGCCCCTCAGTGCCCAAAACACGTCTTCTCCCATCTCCTGTCGGTTCAGAAGATGGCCTCTCGCGTCAATTAACAGAGCATCGATTATATTATCAGCTGCAATGCCATGCTTTCTAGAGAGTAATCTCAATTCTCCTCCGCTGAAATGACCACCGGTGCCCATAGTAGTGCAGACTCCAGCAGGGAAACCATAGATTGCAGTTGTGTCTGTGATGGCATCGTGTTATTGCCCAACAGTCGCACCGTCGTCTACCCAAGCCTTTTAGAAGCCATGTCGATGTTAATGGCATCCAAATTCATGAGATCAATGAGGACGAACAGAATATCGGAAGTGGAGGACAGGGCGTCGTAGCTGTGCACTAGCCAAAATCAAGCTTACTAAACTTGAGTTTACTGCTCAGTGATTAAAAATTAAAATTTTCATGTCGACCTCTTTTTCTTTTTCTTTCATGTCGACCTCTTTTTCTTTTTCTCTTTTTTGTCGGGTGAAGCTTGTCTAACACCCAGCTAGACAAGATTATCAAATTTGGTGGGCCTTTTAGACCCGAGTCTTTTACCTCGACAAGTTCTTACTTGTCGGTTCTACCGAGAGTTACATGTGGGTTCTGCGGACATGTTTTACTTCGACCACTTGTCCGTTTAGGTAACCTTGTGGACTTGACTTCTTCCACCACTAGTGGGTTTACTCAACTTACTTTGGTTTGATTTTAGTCAGAATTTACAGAGTATGTTTCTTAGTCTAAAAGACTTGAGAAATTACAAATATTTTTTACGTGTGAGTAAGATGAAGTAAAAACAAACACAATAACAATTCTAGAAAAATTATAAAAACGAAGACATCTATGGCTAAGAAATTTATGGGTACTATTTCATATATATAACTTGTGCGGAAATAACAAAGGTATTACAAACTTGTCGATCCAAACTTTTCGGCTCACCTATTGATCTTTTTAGCCTATTGATCCTTTTACAGAGCTTCAGCTCTTTGAAAGAATCACACACACAGAAGCTTGAGCTTCAACTTCACTTTTATCTTTTTCTCACCCTCGAGTTCTCTCGTGAGTTCTGATGTCTAACTTGATTTTCAATCTTCTTCTACTATTTATAAGAAACCTTAAAATTGCTTCTACGTGAATCGATGACTCACCATTAAAGACTGTAATAACTATCTACCTAACAACTTAGCTTCATAAATTAATTCGACTGGTTTACATTGCCGAATCGTGGAGTCTTCACTCTTATCAGACTGAGCGACAAGATCTGGACTGACACTGACTCTAACAAAGTCCATTGAGATTAGATATGGATTTGTGAGTAATTAATATTTCCAAGACTCCCCCTTAATTATAAGCAGATGAGGATTTTTAAAACAAAACTTACAAAATGTTTTAGAGTTTAAACATGCTCTGTGCATGACAGAGTTCACTGTGTAGAGGTTGTCATTCCAAGATAACTACACAGATACTGGACTGTGTCATTTGCCAATGGTTTTGTAAAGATGTCTGCAAGTTGATCTTTAAACCTGCAAAATTCTAAACAAATTTCTTTGTTGTTCACCAACTCTCTTATGAAATGAAACCTTGTGTCGATGTGCTCGGTTCTCTTGTGAAACACATGATTCTTTGATAATGCTATGGTTGAATTGTTGTCACAGAAGATGGTTGTCGGTTCTTCATGGTTTTGTGACAAGTCTTTTAACACTCTCCTCATCCAGACAGCTTGACATGCAGCACTTGTAGTTGCAACATACTTTGCTTCTGCTGAAGACAGAGTTATTATGGGTTGTTTCTTTAAAGCCCATGAAACAAAACCTGTATCAAAATGAAATGTGTACCCAGATGTTCTCTTTATGTCATCTATGTTGCCTCCATTGTCACTATCAGTGTAGCTAGTGAGTTTAAAATTTTCTAAGGTTGAATACATAATGCCAAGGCCTTTTGTGCCACTTATATATATACCTCATAATTCTTTTACTTGTTTGCCAATGAGAGTCTTTTGGTGACTCCATGAATCTTGAGATCAGGCTTACTCAATACAAAATGTCTGGTCTTGTCGCTGTCAAATACATAAGGATGCCACCAATCATTTTGAATAGCGTAGGATCTACAATTGATCCTTCATCATCCTTGCTCAATTTTAAACCTGTTATTACTGGTGTTGGGGCTGTCTTGAAATTAGACATGTTAAATATTTTTTAAAATTCACTTGCATATTTAGACCGTGATATAAAAATACCACTTTCAGACTGTTGAACTTCAATGCCCAGAAAAAACTTCATAAGCCCCAGATCAGTCATTTCAAATTCACTTTCCATGACTGTTTTAAAATCTGTTATGCCAAAATCACCAGTAAATATTAAATCATCTACATACACGAAGACAATTAACATCTTACCTTGCTCATTCACTTTGGTGTACAATGTCAGTTCACTTTCACTTCTGTGAAATCCATTTTCAGTGAGATAGGAATCAATGCAACTGTACCAAGCTCTAGGAGCTTGCTTCAAACCATAGAGTTCCTTTTTCATCCTTTACACTTTATGCTCTTGACCTAGAAATTCATACCCTTGCGGTTGTTCCACATATACTTCCTCTTCTATATAGCCATTTAAGAATGCCGACTTAACATCCCTTTGATGAACATGCCATTTGTTTTGTGCAGCAATGGCCAAGACTATTTTGATTGTATCCATGCGTGCAACAGGTGCAAACATTTTATTGAAGTCTGTACCGGGTTGCTGTGTAAACCCTCTTCCTACCATTCTTTCCTTATACTTCTGCACATTCCCATCAGCATCTTGCTTTGTCTTGTAAATCCATTTGACACTGATTACATCTTTGTCTTTTAGTACATCAAATAGCTCCCATGTCTGGTTCTTCTCAATGCATTCTATTTCTTCATCCATGGCTTGTGCCCACACTTCTTCTTCAACAACTTCTTCAAATGTTAGTGGATCATATATAGGAGAAGATAATTCAAAGAGAGAGAATGAATTTCGTGTATCGGCTTCATATATCTCTCGCAAACTTTTTTTCTTCACTAGTTCTGTCGATGTCGACCTTGACAAAATGCTTGATGGAGTCTGTTGTCCTCTTGGTGTGCTTGTCGGTGTAGCTTGAGCTGCTACTTGTGTCAATGGTCCTTGTGTTGAACCATGTCGTGGTGTCATGGGAGATGACGGTGCTACGACCAGTTGACTTACATGTGGTGTTTAAACCACTAGGCTCCACCATGTCATCATTGTCGGCATTCAACACAATCTTGACATTTATGTCGACAGTTCCATCCCATGATTCATTCTCGAGAAATTGAACATATCGACTGATTATAACTTTCCGTGTGACAGGATCATACAACTTGTATGCTTTTTGTGTCCTTGGAATAGCCGACAAAAATACATTTCTGTCCCTTCTTCTCTAGCTTCTTTCTCATCTCATCTGGAACATGAGCATATGCAACACAACCAAAAAATTTTAAATGAGAAACACTACGATTCATACTTGTCCATGCTTCTTGGGAAACTTTGTTCTTCGCACTCTTTTTTGGAAATCGGTTCATAATGTATACACCAGTTGCGACTGCTTCACTCCAATATTCATTTGGCAAATTCTTCGCTGCCAACATGCTACGTGCCATCTCCATGATGGTTTTGTTCTTTCTTTCGACAATATCGTTCTGCTGAGGTGTATACCGTGCAAGGAATTGCTTTTGTATGCCATGGGCCTTGCAAAATTTTATAATCTAATTTGAAACATATTCACCTCCTTTGTTGGCCCTTAATATCTTGATGCGATGTCCACTATGGTTCTCCACGAGTGCCTTGAACTACTAAAAATAACCAAATGCATCAGATTTATTTTTCAGAAAATATACCCATGTTTTTCTTGAATAGTCATCAATAAAAGTTAGAAAATAATTGCAGCCACCAATGGATGATATCTGTATTGGACTACAAATAATAGAGTGCACAATTTCAAGTGGTGTACATGCTCTATAAGACTTTTCGACTGGAAAAGTATCTCTATGTTGCTTGCCAAAAATGAAACCTTCACAAACCCTATCTGGTCTGATGATCAATGGTAATCCTTTCACCATATTCTTTGTGTGCAGCATCTTCAGCCCACCAAAATTCGGATGTCCAAATCTGAAATTCCATAACCAGGATTCATCCTAAACTTCTGTTCCAAATGGATCCTGCAAATTAACGCTTCCATTTCTTTCTTGTTGAGGGGATCGACTGTTTCTTTACTTTATGCCTTGAATGCAGCTCCTGTATTTGTTTTCCCTTTCATGTTGGCAACTATCCTCAATAGAAACAAGTGATTGCTTGCCAATGGCACTTTTTCTATCAGCTGGTCGCTTGAGCGCTTGTCTTTGATCACACAGTGATCATCTTCTATGTATACTCTGTACCCTTTATGTATCAGCTGTCCAATGCTTAACAAATTATGTTTTAGACCTTCGACATGATAGAAATCAAGGATATACTTACTCTCCCCCTGTTTGGTTAGAAAATCAATAGTGCCTTTTCCTAAAACAGTAACTTTGACATTGTTTCCAAGTGTAACATCAGTTTGAATTGAATTATCTAGACTGGAAAACAAATTTAAATTACCAGTCATATGATTATTGCAGCTTGAATCTAAGTACCATATGTCATGTGGACTTTCTTGAACAACATTGCATTCAATTGGAGATGTCGATGCCATTAACATTGCACTTGTCGAAGTGCTGGTGTTGTTTGAATGATTTGGACTTTTCCTTCCTTGGTCATATTGTTTCTTCCTACATTCATATGTATAATGACCAAATTTCTTACAATAATGACATTGAATTTTTTATTTATCAAACCTCTAGCCACTTGGCTAACTTAGATTATGATCCTCTCCTATACCACCAACATTTGCAGGACTTCTACCTTGTCCTTCTCTGGAAGAACTTCTTCCTCTGCCTCTGAAGTTGTTTTTACCCCTGCCTCTACCACGGCTTATGGATGACTATGTTGTGAATGCACTTTCCAATGATATTTGTGTTCTGTTGAGTCTGTGTTCATGATTGATGAGTGAATCTTGTAGCTCATCAATGGTAAATGTTGACATGTCTATGTGTTCTTCCTTGGTCACAATGAAGTTTTCAAATATTGGGGGAAGAATTCTGAGAATTTTTTCAACAACTCTTTGGTCTTCTATGGCTTCTCCATGAGATTTTAGTTGGTTTATCAAACTAGCAACTCTAGTGTAGAATGAGTCTATAGTCTTTGAATATTTCATGGACAGAGATTCAAAATCTCTTCTCAAAATATGCAACTTGGAATTCTTTACCTTGCATAAACCTGGATAGGCGATCTCCAATGTATCCCATGCTTGCTTAGCGTTAATTGTTGCTACTACACTTGGGAGTATGCTTTCATGCATGGCTTGATGTATGTAGAACAAAGTCTTTCCATATTTCTTCTTGTATTCCCTCAAGGAATCTTTCTCAGCTTGTGTGAGATTGTTATATGTTTTCATGTCTATTGGTTTTGCATATCCATGTTGGACTACCTCCGAGACATCTTGACCTATGAACAAATATTTCATTGTTATAAACCAATATTCATAATTCTTTCCTGTAAAATTGGAGTTTGCAATGAACCAGAAGTGGAAGCCATTTTTAATTTTTAACTTTCCTTAGAAAATTACTTTTCTACTTTTTAAGACAAGATTTCTTTTCTAAACCTTGCTCTGATACCAGTTAGCCAAAACTAAGCCAACTAAACTTGATTTTACCACTCAGATAATACAAATTAAAATTTTCAGGCCGACCTTTTTTTCTTTTTCTTTGTCGGGTGAAACTTGTCTAACTCCTGACTACACAAGTTTATCAAATTTGGACAGCCTTTTAGACCCGACTCTTTTACCTCGACAAGTTCTTACTTGTCGGTTCTACCGACAGGTTTTACTTCAACCACTTGTCGGTTTCGATAACTGACAACTTCTCGGTTTGACTTCTTCGACCACTAGTCGGCTGATCACTTCGACCACTAGTCGGTTTACTCAACCGACCTTGTCAGTTCACTTACTTTGGTTTGATTTTAGTCGAAATTTACAGAGTATGTTTCTTAGACTAAAAGACTTAAGAAATTACAAATTGTTTCCCACCACTCATATGCAATACATAATTTTGGAGCATCCGATTCAATACCAAATTAGACTACCCAACTCTATACAAGTAGAAGTGTTGATACAATACATAATATATGAGAACTCTAATCCTTGACAGCCTACCCTTGCTAAAGATGGGATGGGAAATAGACTTGATGGGATATTGAATGGGATACTAAGAAGTTAAATACGGATACCAATAAATATGGATATAGAGAAGGGGAGTCAAATCATCAGTGTTTTGGTTATTTAGGTGGTAAAGCTTAGATATTATGATGAGGAAAAAAGGTTTATGATGTTTATGATGAGGAAAAAGGGATCCAAGCTTAGAAAAATCTACCATAGCTACCATCTAAAACTTTTGTGCTTCTACTTCTTCATTCAGTCTATCTATTACTTCATCCTTTCTAGCTAGTTCCTCTTTAAGTCTAGCTATTACTTCATCCTGCATCTCATTTTGTAGCCTTATTTTTCACCTGTGACTAAGATGAAGTAAAAACTGACACAATAACAATTCTAGAGAACTTATAAAAACATATACCCAAATATTTAGGAAGACTTGTGTCGACCACTTTGCCGTAAAACCTGGAACTTTCACGGGGTGGGAAATTTATGGGTTCTTGTTCTTTCACTCAACCATAATTGTCAAAGACATTTACAGAAGTAAATCTAGAAATATTGTGTAGATAAATAAACATGCACTCAACCATAAACTATTTCATGTATATAACTTGTGTGGAAATAACAAAGGTATTACAAACTTGTCGATCCAAACTTGCCGACTCACCAACTGATCCTTTTACAGATCTTCGGCTCTTTGATAGAATCACACACAGAGAAGCTTGAGCTTCAACTTCACTTTCTCTCTTTTTCTCACCCTGGAGTTCTCTCGTGAGTTCTGCTGTCTAACTTGATTTTCAATCTTCTTCTACTATTTATAGGAAACCTGAAAATTGCTTCTACGTGAATCGACCGACTCACCATTAAAGACTATAATAACTATCTACCTAACAACTTAGCTTCTGAAATTAATTAGACTGGTTTAGATTGCTGAATCTTGGAGTCTTCACTCTTATCAGATTGACTGACAAGATCTAGACTGATACTGACTCTAAAAGAGTCGGCTGAGATCAGATACGGATCTGTGAGTAATTAATATTAACAACAGTTTCCTGCTTTGTGGGACAATCAGAACATACATATTGTGCACACTTGATTTTGTGTAACGTAGGTTTCAGACAGAAAAATTCAACATCGAATAGTACTGTGAAGAAGAAGAAGCCACGGTTGTGAAATTGGTAATAGCGTTACTCTTGAGGCATGATATCAGCTGCCCATCTTGTGGTGATAAAGTAGCCAACAATAGCTGACAAAAAAGAATACACTGATCCATTCCAATTAGTTGCCAAGGAGCGTCGTTGTTGATGTACTAGACAAATTTGGTAATGAATAATCCTATCATCCTCGGCTCTTTCAAAGATCAACAAGTCTTGTCGATTAAAACTTGTAAGCATAACGTTTTTTACTCTTCCCCTGCAATGCACACACCTTCAAAGTTTCTTTCAAAGAAGGCGTCTAAACTTGATAGTGTCATTGGTTTTCATCCTAGAAGCCATAGATATATGCTTTTAAATCTTATCTATATGAAACATTGATGTACTTATTACTTACTGTAAAATGGAGCAATCTTCATCTAACGTATTGCCTTGAATATTAGATATTGTTCGATGATTATGTTTTAAATATATATACTATAATACTATCTATAGACACACACATTGCTGGAATTTGGTTTTTATTTTACCCGTCAATTTTTTTTTTAACATTTTGACATTTTATTCTACCCATCATGAAACATTTTGTTTAAAATTTTACCCTTCAAGAGTGAAGGTTTGCTAAAAATTTTACCTTTCAATAGTCAAGGTTTGATAAAAAAATTACCCTTCAATAATCTCAATTCAAGGTGAAAATTTAAATAAATCATATATCTTACTAAATTGATCCAAAAAAACACAACTCCTATGTTTCTTTACAGACTACACATACTATTGTTTTAACTAATGGTTGTTTATTTAAGCAATGTGTAAATCTTGCGTGGAGTTATTCTTTTTTTATTGGCTTACTAGTTGTTTATCATCTTCATTGTCGCTATATTATTGAACAAGTAAAGAGCTGGAAGACATATTTTGCATGTAGTTTGGGATTTAATCCTCCTAGTTATCAAAATGTTCTATGATTTGGACATTGTTGGAATATTAATTCTACACGTATTTTGAAAGGCAAAAACAATGACCTCATAGCCACAATGCAAAACTGGACAAATCGCCTCTTTCCACCGACTGTCAACAACTAAAAAAAAATATGGGAAAATCGCCTCAGACTAAATCGTCCCTTTTTTATTTATACCATCAACAGATTTTAAAGTTTAAAATGAATCTATGGACAGATCGTCCCCATACGAACTGGTAGGTTAACTAACTCTATTCACACACAGAACGGAAAAGACAAGGCCATAACCAACAGTTCGATAGTTAATAAAATGACGACTACAGGTGGACATCAGTAGGATCAAATTCAAATTCAGATATTTAAATATTACATTTTTAAAAACAAATTATCCAGAAATACCCATTTTCTCCAAAAACTTTAAAAAAACCAGAATCCATCATTTTTGCAAACTATAAAAGCGTGTCTATCCTCTTTTGTTTTATGCGAAGTTCTTGAAAAAAAAATATGTAAATCGGTAAGTTCTTGATAATTACCCAGATAATAAGAGCTTTAAAACTATGCCCCCAATCACTATCGTGGTGAAAAAACCCTGTTCCAAAATAAACAATGGTGAGATTCTCAACCATTTTGATTTCTGTTAACTAATATAGGTTTTAAATTAATGTATGTATTTTGGTTCTCAACAATGTACTATCAACTCTCAGTATTGAGTTTAAATATATATATACATTATAGATAATATACAGAAAATCACAATAGATTTAAATTAATAGATCTTTTAACAAATCTTTCAATTTAAACTAAAAAAATTCTATACGCATTACCTTTGAATCTTGATAATGTTTTCCAAGACTATGTGTCCAAAGTCTATACTCCACTGTCCACTCTCCAATTCCAGAGTCCAAGGGCTTCTAGGATCCATCTCCAGCATTCCAAGTTCAACTTCCAACTTTCAAATCATTTAATTGAGCCTTGAGTAATGAAATTTGTACTATGTAGATGCTAATCACAGTAATAAAAAAATTCAAAAAATAATAGAAAAATCATTGTTAAATGACTTTTTTTGCTTTCAGAAAAAATCAAGAAAACCTATAAAATAGAAAAGTATGGATGATGAAAATAATACTAACTTAATATTTTTATTTTTAGTAAAAGTATGGTTGGAATTTGGAAAGTATAATTTTATATAATAATAAGATAAAAGTATTGATATTACTAATTACTAGTAGCAAATTAGTAATTTATAATGAAGTTTTAGTAATTTTGTTTCCTTTCAAAAGTAATAGTAATATAACGACGTTTTGAAAATTTTATTGCCCTTCAAAAAAGCGTTTAGATGATAAATTTACCCTTCAGAAAAAACAGTCTATTTAATTTTTAACCGTATTTGACGGTCAAAATGCCTTTCACCCATGACAGTCATTTTGCACATCAATGTCTAGCACTGCACACACATGCAAGCATAGCTGTTGATAGGAGTACACAATCACCAAGGCATGGGTTAAGGGGAACTTATTCCAATGCTCTTCTCGATGCCTATTTCGACACGATTTTAAATTCACTGGATTCCATGGGCATGATCTGAAATGGACGTTTAATTTGCCGGATTCTAGAGGCATCATCCGAAATGGACGTTTTGATGACCAGATAAAACATCTTGAAAAATGGAACTTGAAAATATATTATTTCCTTAAATTCGTTATATTCATTTTTTGGGTATTTCTAGAAACGAGGACCAGCTGGGACGGTGGATTTGTCGGCCATGAGAACAAGAAAACAAGAAACAGTATGTCATAAATGGGCGATCAATATTTGGGTTATTTCCTAAACATTACTGTAGCGGTAACAGCCCTACATGTGGTTGGATCTCAAGCTAGCTATGTCTATTGAGTCAAAGCATTGAGGTGGATTTGCTATCAAGTTAAATGTTTAATTCTCACTAAAATAATTAATCATAGTTGTGTACAAGAGAGCGACGATTTAGCTTGGACGGTGAGATTTAAGGCTAAATATTTTGGTCATAAATCGCCCTCCAGACACAGTCTCCCACTCCAGATTCGAGGATCCTCCTCGCTGGGCATGTCATCAATCCTTCCCTACAGGCTCGATGTTGGAGGTTCAAATTCATAGGTGATGCAGAACTTAGTTGATGCAGCCATAGGTGATGCAGAAATTAGTTAATGCAGCCTGTAAGGTTGGTAGGTTTGAATTGCACCTGTTTCTCTGTTTCCCTCCTGCGATTCAGATGCCCAAACTCTTCTAGACATATGAAACTATGCCATTACAGAGAAACTCTACTACGAGGAGGATTGAGCATGTGCTTTCGTTCTGCTTAGCGCGAGAGGACAAAGGGTTCCAGTTATTTCACAATCGCTATTTCACCATGAAAGCACACTTCCCTTCTATAGATGCATAACAACATCATACTCTTCTTATTTGGCATTGATTTATAGTCTTAAGGCCAAGTGAGAGTCTTAGTAACCAAGCGATTGGAACACAATCCAAGCCATCCTCATGATATACAAGAACGCCACTAGACAAACACCCCTTCCAATTCCAAATGGCAAAGAGATTGAATAAATCACTATGAGCCATTGTGTCACAAGGTCTGATCCGAAAACAAGATCTTTGCTACTCTATGACGTTAACATGAATTTCATAAAGAGCATGAATGAAGCTCACAAATCCATAAGAAGAGAGCCAAACAACATAGACAATACGTACATAAAGACAACAAGTTGATAACGGAGTTCGTCCAGGATGGACTACGTCTCCGGGCCTGCTTCTCAATAGGAGGGCTAATCTATAATCTCAGCATAAGGAAAAATACATGGCAATGATATAATGATACCTTGGCGACAATGGTCAGGAAGAGAACCGTTGCCCAAAACACAACCAGGCTGCTTCTAGCAACTCTGAAGCCTGAAGACGGTGTAAAACGAGTATAAACACTCGTACCTTCCTCCTGTAGAGCTACGTAATCTCCCTTCTCTCCTATAGCTACAAAGTCTCCACTCCAAAGCATGAGTGGGAAATGGCAAATGAATGGGTTTATATAGGTTGGATTTCCCTTCTTCACATGACTCTTATGGATTCCTTTGGTTGCAACTAATTTGCCTATCTTGGCCTTGGTTACAACTTCTCCAAGTTGGTTTTCATGTGGTTGGGCTTTTTATTAAATAATAAGCAAACATATTTAAAAATGCCCTTAACATAGCATACCCTTTTGTTGGATTTTAATATGGTTACAACCATATTATAATAAGAACCATACAAACCCACTTTTAACCTTAACCCAAAGTTTGTTATGCAATATGTGGTGGTGCTCCAACATAAATTAGGTGGCATGTAATCCGTTTGAGGTTTTGTTATAAACATGTGACCATTTGTTACTCTATCGAGAGTTGATATCACGTGGGTCATCCACTCCAACGTGATTTGTGGGTTGGATTTGTAACAAACTCCCCATGCATTGAAAACCATGGGTCGGGGCTTGCCCCGGCCCCTTTTGCGCCAATATAAACTTCCCACATAATTTAAATACAAGAACCTTAACCCACATACCAAGGAACACATGTAGCCCGAGTGGTGAAGGCGCTTAGCATCCTTGGTAGAGGTCATGGGGTTGAACCCCACGGAGGCCATTATTTTGCATCTGACCATTTTGGCCAATTCGGGCCTGCCACGTGGCAGGCACCGATTGGTCCAACTCATCGACCAATTGTCAGCCAGCTCAGCTGAGTCATCTGCCACGTCGTCAAGCCATACTGCCATGTCACCATCCGTACACCCAGTCAGCAGTATGCCAGATTGGATTCGTACTACCATGTGTCACCTTGTGATTGGTTCGTACTGTACGAATGCCACGTGTCATCCTCTGAGTGATGCCACATGTCATCTTTTGGTTGGTCCATACACCTGCCATGTCATCTTGTCCATACCATATGGATGCCACATGTCACCCTGTCAGTGGTTCCATGTCATCATGTTTGTACAATATGGATGCCACGTGTCACCTTGTCAGTGGTGCCACGTGGCACCTCTTTTTGCCAATTTTCCCTGTTGACCTCATAGAACAGAACGTGATAACTTTCTCATACGGAGTCCGTTTGAGGTGAAACAAACGTCGTTGGAATTGTCTCGATGAGCCCTTCGATATGGCACTAGTTTTACTGAGATTGGAGGAATGTGAAAATTTGGCCTTCGTGGATCCTCCTGGATCATTCCTCCCCACTAAGAAGCTTTTGGCCTCCAAAAGCCTTTACTAATCAACAGATAGGTGAGGGAATTGCTCCCTCACTTTCTCCTTCTCGATCCACTTGGCTTTGCTTGGATGAGTGCCCTTGATGCCCACTCGAAGATAATCAACATCACCTCTGCGAGAATTCCTTGTCCTTCTGTCCAAGATGACATCTTCCTTTAGCTCATCCATGTACTCGGGAGCAAATTCATCAACTGATGGAAATGAGACATTCTCCCTTTCATCCATGATCATGGGAGGCTCATAGAGTTTCAAGTTCTCCACATTCACCACTGATTAGGTCTGCATGTATGGCGTTAGCTCTAAGTGAAAGGCATTCATCCCAATCTTCTCCAAGATGGTGAAGGGACCATATTTGATGGGCTTGAGCTTCTTTCCTTGTCCGTTCATCCTCTCCTTGCTGATGTGAAGCCACACTTGATCTCCCACCTGAAACTGATGATCAACTCTATGCTTGTCATGGCGAGCCTTGTACTGGGCTTGACTCTTCTCCAAATTCTCTTGCACTGCTTGATGTACCTATTGAATTCTCTGAATGAACCTGCGGGCTTTGTCTTCATCCTTGGAAGTGCTTGAATCAACCTCTCTCCCATAATTCAATTCTAATGGAGTCTTTGGCAAGTACCCAAAGCATGTCTCAAATGGTGAGCTCTGAATGGAAGAGTGCATAGCCCTGTTGTAGGCATGCTGCACATACTGGATCTGCTCATCCCATAACTTAGGATGCTTGTTGAAATAGCCTCGAAGCAAATGGACAACTATCCTGTTGACTACCTCTGTCTGTCCGTCGGTCTGTGGATGGAAAGCAGTGCTCCTCTTCAGCTTGGTGTCCATCATACACCATAATTTTGTCCAAAACTCTCCAAGGAATCGGGAGTCCCGATCCGAGATAATGGACGTAGGGAGTCCAAATTGAACCCATACATGCTAAAAGAAAAGAGAAGCAGCCTGCTCTGCAGTGACCTTCTTTTTACATGGCATAAGAATATACATCTTGCTAAACCTATCCACGACCACATACAAGTAGTCATGACCCCTCCTAGACATAGGCAAACCCCCCACAAAATCCATGGAAATGCTTTCCCAAGGATGGGAAGGAACAGGAAGTGGTGAGTACAGCCCCAATTTTCTATTAGTGGGCTTACAAATAGAGCACATCACACACCCCTTTACATATTTTGTTACAATGTCTTTCATGCGAGGCCAATACACAAGTCTTTGCAAATGAACCAAAGTCTTACCTACCCCAAAATTCCCTGATACAAGAGAAGTATGAGCTTCTCGTATTACATGGACTCTTTCACTGATAGGAACACATAGCTTGCCCAAATGATAGAGAAACTTTCCCTGCAAATAGTAGTCTTGCACCTATGTGCCATTGGTTAGCTTCTCATAAATCTCCTTGAAATCATCATCATTAGCATACTGCTCAATATAACTTTCATGGGATAAAGAAGCATTTTTCAAAACAATAGATGCAACAATAGGAGGTCTAGAGAGCATATCTTCCACTTTGTTACTAGTACCCTTTTTGTCACTTGATCACTAGATGGAATTATTGAAGAAATCCCATCCACCTGAAATGACGAGCTTGCTGGAGCTTAGTCTGGGATTGGAGATACTGCAAGGGCTGATGATCGGTATGGATGATCGTCTCCTTACCCATCAAGTAGTGTTTCCACTTCTTGACACTCTGAACCAATGCATACAACTCTTTGTCATAGGTGGGGTGGTTGATCACTACTTGAGTAAAAGTCTCTGAATGGTATCAAATAGGCTTGCGGCATTGCATCAATACTACCCCCATGGCATATCCACTGGCATCTGTCTCTATCTCAAATGGCTGCTGCAAATCGGGCAAGGCTAGGACTGGGGCGGTGCTGATCTTTCCCTTCAATGGTGTCGAAGGCTTTCTACTGCTTACCTCCCCACTGGAAGGCTTTCTTTACACTTGTTAAGGCATGCAAAGGAGATGCTATGTATGAGAAGTTTTGAATGAAACTCCTCCAATATTGAACAGCTCCTAAAAAGCTTCTCACTTCAGTAGCGTTAGTAGGCTTAGGCCAATTGACAATTACATCAACTTTTTAAGGATCAATTTTTAAATTTCCACCTCCTACAATATGACCCAAGTAAACTAATGAAGTTTTGCCAAATTCACACTTTGACAATTTTACATATAATTTCTCCTTTTTCAAAGTATCTAATACTTGCTTTACATGCCCCACATGTGCTTCCCAAGTTTTGCTAAAGACCAATATATCATCTAGATAAACAATGACAAAATCATCTAAGAATGGCCGGAAAACATCATTCATTACCCACATGAAGGTTGCAGGTGCGTTGCAAATCCCAAAGGGAATCACCAACCACTCAAATAGACCTTGCTTGGTCTTGAAGGCCGTCTTCCACACATCACTTTCTGCAATTCTGATCTGGTGGTAGCCACTACGCAAATCCAACTTGGTAAAGAACACGGCATCTTTCAACAGGTCGAGCAATTCATCTATGCGAGGAAGCGGGTATCGATTCTTGATCGTGATCTTGTTGAGAGCCTAATAGTCAATGCACATCCTCCATGTGCCATCTTTCTTCAGCACCAACACAATCGACGAACCACATGGGGAGGAGCTGGGTCTGATCACTCCTTAGTCCAACAAGTCTTGAACCTGCTTCTTAATCTCTTCCATTTCAACTGCGGACAACCTGTACATGCCCACATTAGGAAGAGGGGAATCCTGCTGGAGATGAATCTCATGTTTAATCTCCCTTTTTGGAGGCAAACCTATAGGTTCCTAAAATATTTCATCATAGTTAGCCACAATATCAATCATATCCTTTTTATGAGAAGGATCACAACCTTTGAAAGCATCGAATGCTTCAGCATATTTTGCTCTCACAACCATGAGCATGTATCTCTTATTAGTGTTGATGAGCTGCTTCATCTGTCCTGCACTAATAAGAGTGGTGTTAGCCTTCATACTGTGAGCTCTCACAATGTACTCCACCCCATTTTTGGTGAGATGGTACTTGTTCTCATGACGGAAGAATACTGCTTTTCGATCATACAAGTATGGGCTTCCCAATACGATACCGCAGATGTCAAGAGGAACAACATCTAAGTCCACCTCATCAATCAACTTTGAAGCAATAGAAAACCTTAACCTGCATTGCTTAGTCACTTGTAGCTTTGCATTATCACATACCCATCCAAGAGGATAAGGCTTGGGGTGAGGTTTAGTCTATATGCCCAAATTCTTAACAACTGATTCTGAGATCAAATTTACTTGAGAACCCGGATCAAATAATGTTTCAATATTTGTATGCTTAGACACAACTCTGATGTGAAACAACTCACTCCTTCTTTTATCATTTTCTTTAGAAACATGAGTAGAACTTGAACCAGTATGAGGATTTTTGTTACCTTGCATTCCCATGGCTGTAATCATGGTTTCGTCACTTGAGTCGAAACCCAAATCGCGTTGCACTGTTGCAACGGTATTTTTCTTCTTTTTGCCTCCATAATGCTTTGGCCTCTGTTCAAGATGCAACTTCCGACAACTTTCTTCATCATGCCCATCAGTGTCGTAATGTTTGCAATGGAGCTTTCCTCCTTCCTTCTTGGCAGTAGCTGTCTTCTTGCTCTTGTCTTTCTTTTTGGACTTGTGGTTGTTGTTGGGCTTGAAAGGCTTCCTCGGATGGTCTTCTTGCAAATGCTTCCCCCTGCTCTCAAGATGAGTATCCTGAACACTTGCTTCATCCACACTAGTAGGATTCAACAACAGCAAAGTATGGCGTAGATAATGATGAAGAGCACCAATGTACTTCAAAAGAGTGTCAGGAGAATCTAAAGAAATATTCAACTCTAGAGCTTTCTTTCTAAATTATTTAGTAAAATTCTGAACACTCTGACCCTTGCCTTGTCTAAAACTTTGCCAATCCATCATAGCCTTTTGAACATAACCCAACAGATAAAATTTCTTACGTAAAGCAGAAATGAAAGAAGACCACGATGAGAGAAGCCTTACCCATTTGTTTGCTACCTTGCTGAAGCTTGCTTTCCCACCATACAAGTGCAGTTCCTGTCAGCTGAAGTGAAGCCAACTGAATCTTCACATCTTCTTCTTTGATCTGCTGGACTCGGTAATAGACCTCAATTTAACTTATCCAATTGTTCAACTTCTCTGCATTCGCTTCCCCATTGAACATGGGCAAATCAAACTTCACATCGAGCTTCAATAAGGGCTTCTTTTGGGGCTCTTTGTGAGGAACCTTGGAATGCCGAGAATGAGATGAGGAAGAAGCACTTGAACTTGTGCTTGAAGCTGAACGTGAAGAGGGAGGCTCAGGAGGCTCTTCGCCACCTCCTCCTTGGTTAACTGAAGCGTTGCCTTCATCCTTCACTTCTTTGTCTTCCTTCTTTACTTCACTGCCTTTTCTTTCTTTTGCCATGCGTTCTTCATAGTCTACAAACAACTTGTCTACCTTGTCGGCCATCATGTAGAAGACCTTGTGAAATTTTTCCTCCATCTCGATGCGGGCATCATTAGCATCCATCTTCCTCCTTCGGTGTGCACATCCGATATCGGAATTGTAAGGCTCTAATGTACCCTCACCAGCTTGCAGTTTAGCCCTCATGAGCATCCAACGTCAAATAGTCCTGCTCTGATACCACATTGATTCGAAAACAAGATCTTTACTACTCTATGACGTTAACATGAATTGCATAAAGAGCATGAATGAAGCTCACAAATCCATAAGAAGAGAGCCAAATAGCATAGACAATACGCACATAAAGACAACAAGTTGATAATGGAGTTCGTCCAGGATGGACTACGTCTCCGGGCCTTCTTCTCAATAGGAGGGCCGATCTATAATCTCAGCATAAGGAACAATACATGGCAATGATAAAATGATACCTTGGCGACAATGGTCAGGAAGAGAACCGCTGCCCAAAACACAACCAGACTGCTTCCAGCAACTCCGAATCCTGAAGACGGTGTAAAACAAGTATAAACACTCATACCTTCCTCCTGCAGAGCTACGCAATATCCCTTCTCTCCTTTAGCTACAAAGTCTCCACTCCAAAGCATGAGTGGGAAATGGCAAATGAATGGGTTTATATAGGTTGGCTTGCCCTTCTTCACATGACTCTCATGGATTCCTTTGGTTGCAACTAATTTTCCTATCTTGGCCTTGGTTACAACTTCTCTAAGTTGGTTTTCATGTGGTTGGGCTTTTTATTAAATAATAAACAAACATATTTAAAAATGCCCTTAAAATGGCATACCTTTTTGTTGGCTTTTAATATGGTTACAACCATATTATAATAAGAACCATACAAACCCATTTTTAACCTTAACCCAAAGTTTGTTATGCAATATGTGGTGGCGCTCCAACATAAATTAGGTGGCATGTAATCCGTTGGAGGTTTTGTTATAAACATGTGACCATGTGTTACTCTATGGAGAGTTGATATCACATGGGTCGTCCACTCCAATGTGATTTGTGGGTTGGAGTTGTAACAAACTCCCCATGCATTGAAAACCATGGGTTGGGGCTTGCCTCGGCCCCTTTTGCGCCAATATAAACTTCCCACATAATTTAAATACAAGAACATTAACCCACATACCAAGGACCACACGTAGCCCGAGTGGTGAAGGCGCTTAGCATCCTTGGCAGAGGTCATGGGGTCGGCCCCCATGGAGGCCATTATTTTGCATCTGACCATTTTGGCCAATTCGGGCCTGCCACGTGGCAGGCACCGATTGGTCCAACTCATCGACCAATTGTCAGCCAGCTCAGCTGAGTCATCTGCCACGTCGTCAAGCCATACTGCCATGTCACCATCCGTACACCCAGTCAGCAGTATGCCAGATTGGATTCGTACTACCACGTGTCACCTTGTGATTGGTTCGTACTGTACGAATGCCACGTGTCATCCTCTGAGTGATGCCACATGTCATCTTTTGGTTGGTCCATACACCTGCCATGTCATCTTGTCCATACCATATGGATGCCACATGTCACCCTGTCAGTGGTTCCATGTCATCATGTTTGTACAATATGGATTCCACGTGTCACCTTGTCAGTGGTGCCACGTGGCACCTCTTTTTGCCAATTTTGCCTGTTGACCTCATAGAACAGAACGTGATAACTTTCTCATACGGATCCAGGAAGGCCAAATTTGACTCAGTAATTGGTTGAAGGAGCAAATAAATACACTTGATAGATAATCTCGAGAGAAAGCAGACGCATTGTTGACAGCACAACTAGCAATCTGGAGTCACGTAAAAAGTTTCAAGGGTTGAAGAGTATCTAATTCATGAGTACAGATTATGGTTAGAACATTTTGAAAGGATGGTGGGAAGAAAGTAGAGTTTTCAGGGAAATCTAAAGAAAGACATATTTTGTTAATAAATTGATGCCTATATCCAAGATGCAGTGGTCCTCTTCAGTAGATTTTATTTGGGAAATAGTGGATTCCACATAAAACAAAACTTGGCTCCCATTTTTTCACCAAATTATTAAAGAAGAAATGATGTTTAATTTGGGTGTTTTTATTTCACACACCTTGAATGAAATTGTTTATTTTATAAAAACAGTTTGCTTTACCACTTGAGAGTTGTTTTTTCTATAAATTTATATGTCCTTCTATCTAATGGATGTGATTTGTGAAGCAAGTCCATGCACTACCTTAGTAAGAATAAGTATTCTCCACACTAAATGAAGATATGTGACAAACTCTTAGCTTGAGTATACGAGTTAATGTTTAAAAAAGATTGTCCAAAATTTTCAGAGAATGATTTGAAACCCCTATAAACAATGGGAGTGGGAGTCTGACTGGTATGTGATAAAGAGACCAATTATATATCAGAATTTATGGTGCAACTAAGTCCCCTCATACCCTACCCAAACACATCTTAAATAGGCTATTGTTAACTGAAATTACATATCGGACGATTCGGTACATGTTTAATGAAGCAATAGCCCAAAATCCTGAAGAGTTCTCCATAAGGTTTAGCTACATGTAAGCCTATATGATAACCGAATTTTGTATACACTAATGTGGCATCTTCCTTGATTTGGGTTCTCCGAACTGTTTCCTTGAGATCTTTGAGATATTTTTGCCTTCATTGGCCCCACAGGGAATCTTTCATAGTTCATACTGGATTGACAGCCATATCCATTAGTTTTTAAAGAATGTTTCATAAGTATCCATAGTTCATACTGGATTGACAATCAAATCCATTAGTTTTTAAAGAATGTTTCATAAGTCTCCAAATTTGGGAAGATTCCAACAACTCAACTAGGATAGATCACTGATTTCTCATAATAAGCATGCATCCTTCCACTTCTTAATATTATTCAACATAAAGGTAGAGTTGGAAAATTTGTTAGACACAAATTCTAATTCAACCAAATTTATTCAGGCAGTTCAATCATTAATAAAAGTCTTAAATATTTCTATTTGTAAACAAAATAGTAGAGGTTGTGTTGAGATCATTTCATGCACTAAGATGGAGAGATTTGGTAGCTCTATTACTAACACCAATTAAGGAGGAGGCCTATTGAATGCAAAACACTTCCTCCCCCTTCAGACGTTGGTTAACAAGCTATCAAAGTAATAGGTGTTGGTGTTGTGTGTGCATGACCTTGATAATAATGT
>LPNX010075476.1:18630-66229 GCA_001517045.1 Pseudotsuga menziesii | reverse complement strand
ATTGTGAGATCTTCTTTGTGAGTTGTGTGTTTGTCTACAGATCTATATGCTCAAATTTAACATGGTATCAGAGCCTCGACGGAAAAGGCACTTCTCCTCCACGGATCTCCTACTGGATCATTTTTTTGTTTTGCAGGTACAACTTCGAAATGAATTCATCAGTTCCTCTTCTCACTCGATCCTCAGACTATTTTGAATGGGGGGTGAAGATGACTATATGTCTGAGAAGACAAAAAAAATTTTCAGTGTCTAATGGATTCGGTAGAAATTCTTTTGAGATTGATAAAGACTGGCTAAAGGCAAAGGATAAAGCTTTTGAAATAATGGAACTAGCTCTTTCTCCTAGCATGCGCTACCTCAGTAGATCTATTAAAGATCCAAAGGAACTCTGGAAAAGATTGGACATAAACTTTGGATTTGGAAGCACATGGAGCACATCCAGCACCACAAGAATCCTTGATCCAAAAACCTTGGCCTCCACTCTCTCTGATGAAGTTGTTCAAGATGAAGAAGAAGCAGAAACTTCTACATAGTCAATTTGAATTGAAGACAGTCTCCATACAGTGACTCCTTCTCCTGATGCTCCGGAAGTTCATGAGATCTCTGATATCTCATCTTCTCATATTGTTGAAACAGAAGAAGACATTCGAATCTCTGATATTGAAGAAAAATTCTGCTGCACTTCCATGCAAACATTCACCGGTGATTTTCCTTTAAATTCTGTGCAAAATTTACTAGTAATTGCTTCCGAAAGTGAAGAGAAATTTGATTTTTCTTCCTCTAATGTTGCTGCTAGTGTGAAAATATGTGATACCTTGGATTTTTGGAAGAAATATCAGATTACCAGAGTGATCCATTCGCTCCCCATGATCTAGTTTTTCCAGCAAATTCCTGCAGGATTGCATGCACCAAAATTCAGAATTTTGAAGAAGAAGAAAGCTGTGCATCCACCGTCTCAGTTAACCATTTATTTGAATATGATATTAACCTTATTGGATCTGATATGATATTATTTAGATTTGATCTGATATTTCTTGGTTTAATATATCAAATTCATAATCTTTCAGTACCGCTTGTAGCTGTTCTCATCAACGGTGTGAAGAAACAAGTACCGCAAGTCTCCTACAAAACTACTGCTGGGGATTTGATTCCATTTCACAGTTTTGGATCTGTTTTGAACCTGTTTAGATCTGATTTAATTTCTGATATGATATTATTTGGTTCATATTTTAAAATTCAAAATTATTCAGTCATGCTTGTATCTGCTCTCACCAATTCCGGTGTGAAAAATCAAGTACCGCACTTTCTCTTCAAAACTGCTGATGGGGATTTGGTGTTAGTTTCCTCATGTGAGGTTGCTGATATTTTATTATGTGATTCATTATCTATTTCAGAAGCTATATCAGACTATGGATCTCCAGCATTCGCTCTCAACAGTCCCAGTGCTTCTCTACCATTGATCACTTGCTCATCTTCTCACAGAACTAGTAAAGAGGAAGATTTTCTGCATCCGCCTGGACACCTGCTCCTAACACTTGGGGCTGTTCTTACCACTCATGGTTTTCTGTTCATGGCTGCAACATATCAGTTTATTGAGTGTTCTTCACATTCTATGAATTCTCAAGAACCTTTCCTCACGTTTCAGTTGACTTCAGTTTCTCTACATGGGTCCAGTCTTCATCCGGCAGCTGTCTATATTTCTGATTTAGTTGAGCATATAATTCTTCTTCCAAAGAAGAAGATTCCTCCAGACATATGATGGAGAGGTTCACATGCCAGGCCCCAGGATACCTGTGCACAGAAGAACCAGATTGATCCTGATTCTACCTTCTTAATTAGAAGGGTTTTTTTTTTTTCCCATGTGGTTTTTCCCCAAGCACCTTATTTTTGAGTAGTTACTTTATTTTACTTGATGTAATGGGTGACCTATGGTCTTAGTTACCAGGGCCCACAGTTTGTCCAAGTTATCATTCAGGGGGGGTGTTAGGATTATTAATCCTCCCTTGTCCAAATTTGGTCATATGTCTAAATCAGGAGTCATGTCTAAATCGGGAGTCCATCCAGTCTATTTATAGTCATTAGCACCATTAGTTAAAATTGACCTAATTGGGGCACATGTTTCAGTTACCAAAGTGTGGGGAACACTAATTGAAGCTCACTTCCACTTATTGCACTTGATTGCATAAGTTTAGGAGTCTCCTAGATCAATCCCTACAATTTAGGAAGCAATTGGGAGTGCCGAAACCAACCAAGATCAGTTAACTTCAGTTGATGACTAGTCAAGCCAAGTTAGGAGTCAGTTACATTCAGTTCTAGCTCTCTAAATTCAGTTAAATAATGGTTTAATTAATTGCACACATGTGGGGTGCTTTTCTCACCTACCACAGTCAGTTAACCATTATTTAATACTAAATGTAACAGTTGGTTGTGTTTTAGAACTCCGGTTATGATTTAGACAAGGAAAGTTAACTACTGGGTCCTTAACTTCAGTTGATGACTAGTGAAGCCAAGTTAGGAGTCAGTTACATTCAGTTAAATAATGGTTTAATTAATTGCACACATGTGGGGTGTTTTTCTCACCTACCACAGTGAATTAACCATTATTTAATACTAAATGTAACAGTTGGTTGTGTTTTAGAACTCCGGTTATGATTTAGACAAGTCTTGGTTACCTACAGTCAAGTAGAGTCATCAATTCGAACTTCCTCATGTGGATTCAAATTGCTTGTGGCTATTAAAGCCATTTTACATCATTGTAATTATTATCTGGATTACTTTTTTTATTAATGAAAGCATTCACAGCTGCAAGCCTTTTGCACTGTTTCATTCTTCAATGGCTGAGTAAATTGTGAGATCTTCTTTGTGAGTTGTGTGTTTGTCTACAGATCTATATGCTCAAATTTAACAAATATTGTCTTGGATTGTGTTCCAATTGCTTGGTTACTAAGAATCTCACTAAGCTTTAATACTGTAAATCAATGTGAAATAAGAAGAGTCTGATGTTGTTATGCATCTATAGAAGTGAAGTGTTCTTTCGTAGTGAAATAGTGACTGTGAAATACTTGGAACCCTTTACGATCTCCTTTCGCACTGGAAGAACGAATGCATGCTCAATCCTCCTCGTAGCATAGTTTCTCATGTAATGGGAGAGTTTCAGATGTCTAACACAGTTTGGGCATCCCAATTGAGAGTGGGATATGTGCTAACCAAAATGCCTTGTTCTCTTCTACCCTAATTTTCACAAAACCACTTCACTCCCCCAGCTACTGTCGTTTTCACGTCCCCACCACCGCCAGGCCTGACATCTTGATGTCCATATCAAAGTGCAGTGCTACCTTATGTAAGGAAAATTTAATGCCTTCATCAACCTACCCATCTCGAGTTCAGGTTCAAAATTTAATGCCCTCATCCTGTGCGTGCTTTTGAGTATAATTCAGAATTTAGGATTTTGGAGTATAAGAGAGACTCATACAAAGGAGATGAAAAAATAAATCAGACTAAGGTCACACCAGAAAATCAGGAAGGAACTTTTTCTGTCCCTCGGGTGTTCATGATTATGACTTCAACAATACCGACGAAGTAAACAATAATATTGTACAATTTTTTTCACCCTAATATAGCTACTGGATGATTTCACATACAAAAAAACATACAATGCTCACGTTCTGGTTAGTATAACTGGTATTGTATAAATTACAGCCGTGGACCATAAATTAACCACTAAAATTAAGCATTCCAAGGATTAAATTTCCTTGAGTTTATAATATTGCATTGAGGATTAAGGCCAGTTAGTAATTGTTGTTATATGTATGGAACCTACATATATTTTTGAATCAGAATCCCATATCCCACTCCGCATATAAACATAGTGAAATATCAAGAAACCAAAATCCTAGACATAAAATGAAATTTATGTTACAAGATAGATGAGTAAGGGGTAGACTTGGCAAAGCTCTACTGCAATTACAGGAGCGGGAGAGGGAAGATGTGATGAAAAACTGAACGCATCCAAGAAAAAATTCATTTTATGGATTTTTTTATGCATTTTCCAATTTGTATACAAGGAATAGATGGATTAGTAATTTCTTTTTCATATCAACAATGTGGTCGGACCTGCATGTTAATCCACTCTATCACTGTGGCCAAAGATGCTGCAAGGGTTTCGAGCTCTTTGTTGGTTGCTTCCATCACTAGGCCAAGGTGAGTGTTGGCCAGCACTCTGATCCTTCCCGAAGCTTGCTTTTGTGTAAATGGATGAGTTCTATGTGAATCGTTGATGCAAGGATTCAGATGAATGATTATCTCTGTGTTTGAATTTATGAGTTGATTAATAGTTGAATACCTACAGAAGGATTGATTTAACCTGTATGTTTTTCCAGCATATATAGAGTTCTATGTATGATTCATGTCGGTCATACAATGACAATAAGGGGGTTTTCTGTACATAAGATCCTGTGTGGATAATTGTTATAAGTCTTATTGTGACCATTGAATCATCGATCACTGAAAGGATCGATGATGATCATATGAGTCGTTGAGTCTTGGAGAGAATTATCTTATTGTAGTAGTTTAACAGTTGAATTGACCTATGTAGCAGGTGAACAATTATATGGATCGTGATCCATCATACAGATCGAGTTGCAAAGAAATCTGATTGTTCAGATGCAAGCAACTAGAGTTTACAGAAGGTAGAGGTATTATGGAAAAATTAAAGACACTTAGCATATTTCATCAAATAAAAATAAGTAGTAGAGTATCTGGCATCAAAGAAGTTGTATTGATCTAAAATCCCCAAAAACAGGAACAGGTGGCAGAGTATTATAATGCTGAGCAGATATTGCTAATTAGGTTGTAGCATATATTTGATTTGGCATTGATATGGAGAAGAATTGTTGGAACTATATTATAACGTTGAGAAGATATTGATAATTAGGTTGTATCGTGTATTTGATTTGGAATTGATATGGAGAAGAATTGCTAAAACTATAATTGTTCAAACTACACAATATAAGTGTAATAAAGTAATAGGATATTTGAGAATGTTGAATTATTTAATATATTAAACAATTTGTTCATTTAAGTGTGTATCAAGCATAAGAGCTAGACAATTCCAATAACAAGGGTTTTCATATGATTTTCATAACATTATATTTGTCTATACATTTGATGGCGGGGATATAAATCTTGTTACGTTGATTTCATTTTGGAGATCCATTCAAATAGCTTCTATTTAGGGGAATCGATAGAAAAAGTCTATTTCTTGGATTGCCTAAGATTTCATCCAAATAAAAAGCTTTAAACACTGGAATTATGTATATTTTCTTATTCAGAAGGCATCTTGGTTGTCGAGCCTAGTACTGGGGAGAAATAAATTTGTATACCGATTGCTGATATTTTTAATTTACATAGCTGCCTTTGCATGAATTTATGGAGGAAAAAATGAAATATGAACAATATACATGTATATTTTTGTTCTCCAAGTTATGTCTTTACAACCAACACCTTGTGAAGCAACAATCAAAATTTTATTGATATACACAAATAAAATGGCCATAGCTTTAGTTATTAGTCCCCCAGGATGCTCTAGTGGCTCCTTGTCATTTTCTTCTTCAATGTTCTTATTACATTCATCTCGCACATAATATATCATATTAACGATATGGACCTAAACCAAAAAAATCGATTCAAATAAAATATATTAGCTCAATTTCAACAAATTTACAAGGTGGCATAAACCTGCAATACAAATTTCTTACCAAAAGCCATTATTATCAACTATTGTCCCAGAAGCGACTATTATCGACTCCTGTCTTGACCTCCTGGCAACATTTTTGAGATAGCTAAATTCCTAGATAGTGTTGGAGACATTTACCACCGTACACACTCATTTTGGTCAATTTGGCCTAGCTAAACCACTATCCTAAGTATTATTGACCTAATTGACATTAGTGGAGCATTAAATGACATCAGCTAGATCACACCCATGCAAACCTTCAGTCAAGGAGGCTAACTGGAGCACTCCGGGGGTGATCTGAGTGTCATTAATGCACTTTGTTGCTAACTGATGGTTACAATCAGTTAAACAGAGTAGTGAAGGCACCTCTCCTCATTAAATTGATTATTTAATGATTATTTAATGAACTAGAGTCAACAGAGGCGCCTCCAACCACTTTCGATGTTCAGTTACACTTCAGTTAACCTCATCGGGGTTCATTGGAGTCATTGAAGCACTACCACTTGATGGTTGGCTTGCTGTGACATGTGTCTGATCTCTTTTAGTTAAGACTCAGTCATTTATTGCACACTAACTTCAGTTAGGGCTCAGTTGAGTCAATTAGGGTTTTGATCAATGGTTAACTTGAGTGTTGACAGTGGCTTACATTCAATTAAGCTAGAATCACTCATTCAATTTGAATGACCTCCTTGAGGATTCGAATTGCTAGTCATTCATACTTGCAGCATGACATTGTAATGTAATTTACTCTTTCTTTGTGTGAATATATAGAGTGGCTACTCATTCCGTAGCCCGATTACACCATTTTCATGAGTTATTTGTTATTAATATTTGATGAGACTTGTGTTTAGTCCCTAGATCACTGTGAAAATTTAATATGGTATCAGAGCTCACAGCGGGACGAAGCTCAGATCTCTCAAAAACAAGGTTTTTGATAGATCTTGCATGAAAAATTGAGCAAAGCTCAAAAATTCCAACACTGCACCAGAAGCCAAGGCTTACCACTTAATACCCCAAGTAAGGAAATTGTTGGTCAAGCTTTCTTGATCAACTATGTTGGGTGTTATGAAATCCTAAAATTTGCAGGCTATCCGACCTTACGATGCCCCTTTTGTTGTGATTTACAGGTTTTAACAGGTACAACTTTAAATGGACTCATCAGTCCCTCTTCTCACCCCATTCACAAGCTATTCAGAATGGAAGTTGAAGATGATTGCATCTCTGAAGAGACGAGGTCTCTATGAGGTGTCTATTGGACTTGGAAAAGAGTCTTATGAGAATGAGAATGACTGGATAAATGACAGTGATAGAGATTTTGGAGCAATATGTCTGGCACTTTCTCCTAGCTTGCGCTACCTTATTGGTTCTGATGAATACCCAAAGGATCTCTGGACAAAATTGGACAGAACCTTTGGCAAGCACAATGAGGATCATAATAGCACTTTGGAGATTACATCCAACACCACAAGAGTTATTTACTCAAAATTATCGGCCTCTACTCTCTCTGATGAAGTTGTTCAAGATGAAGATGAAGCAGAATCTTCTACACAGTCAATTCGAATTGAAGAAAGTCTCCATGCAGTGACTCCTTCTCCTGATGCTCCGAAAGTTCATGAGATCTCTGATATCTCATCTCCTCATATTGCTGAAATAGAAGAAGACATTTGAATCTCTGATATTGAATAAAAATACTGCTGCATTTCCATGCAAACATTCCTCGGTGATTTTCCTTTGAATTCTGTGCAAAATTTACCAGTAATTGCTTCCGAAAGTGAAGAGAAATTTGATTTTTCTCCCTCTAATGTTGCTGCTGGTGTGCAAATATGTGATAACTTGGATATTTTGGAAGACATATCAGATTTATAGAGTGATCCATTCACTCCCCATGATCTATATCTTCCAGCAAATTCCTGCAAAATTGCATGCACCAAAATGCAGAATTTTGAAGAAGAAGAAAGATGTGCATCCACCGTCTCGGTTAACCATTTAATTGAATCTGATATTAACCTTATTGGATATGATATGATATTATTTAGATATGATATGATATTTCTTGGTTTAATATATCAAATTCATAATCTTTCAGTACTGCTTCTAACTGCTCTCATCAACGGTGTAAAGAAACAAGTACCGCAAGTCTCCTACAAAACTGTTGCTCTCGATTTCATTTCATTTCACAGTTTTGGATCTGTTGTGAAATTATTTAGATCTGATTTACTTTCTAATATGATATTATTTGGTTCATATTTTAAAATCCAAAAGCTTTCAGTCATGCTTGTAGCTGCTTTCACCAATCCCGGTGTGAAAAATCAAGTACCGCACTTTCTCTTCAAAACCGTTGATGGGGATTTGGTGTTAGTTTCCTCATATGAGGTTTCTGATATTTTATTATTTTATTCATTAGATATTTCAGAATCTATATCAGATTATGGAGCTCAAGCATTCGCTCTCCATAGTCCCAGGGCTTCTCTACCTTTGGTCACATGCTCATCTCCTCACAGAACTAGTAAAGAGGAAGACATTCTACATCTGCTTGGACACTTGCTCCTAAGAGTTAGGGATGATTTTATTACTCATGGTTTGCTGTTCAAGGATGCAACATATCAGTTTCTTGAGTGTTCCACACATGGTTCGAATCCTCAAGAACCTTTGCTCTCTCTTCAAATGATTTCAGCTGCTCTACATGGGTCCAGTTGTCACTATGCAGTTGTTTATATTTCTGATTCAGTTGAGTGCATTTTTTTTCTTCCAAAGTGGAAGATTCCTCCAGAAATATTCATTTAGTTTGAATTCAGAGGTTCACATGCACAGTCTCAGGATGCTGCTTCATAGAAGAACCAATTCTTGATTTACTGCTTAGTTTGAGGGGGGGTATTTTTACCATGAGGTTTTCCCCGTTTCCTTGGTTATATTAAGCAGTTAGTTTATTGTACATGGTGACCTATGGCCTTTTTTTCTTGCAATTTTTGATATTACAGATGGATTCCACACCCTCCATTACCATATGGACACCTCAATATTACAATTTCAGCCATCCAAATCTGCAATTCCAAAATTCAGGAAACATTCTTGCCATATTTATGAAAGGAGTTGCTCAGAAGGGGTTCTATTTGCTACACGATTACCTTATTCCCATCACTAGCTTTAACAAGGCACTTCATGTACTCTCAAATCAAACACATAATTCAAGAATCTTATAATAACAACAATAGTTCATAAACAATATAGACAATAAATAGACTCTATTTGAGGACACTTGCATAAGAGAGTTCCAGCTACAAGAATATTCAGCACATGGCTACACAAGAACCAATTAAGATCTAGATTTACTTCTTAGATACCAAAGATGGAATACGTGTGCCCTGAATTAACAATTAACTTATTTCCATATAAAGACAAAGAAAATGGGACCATAGAAAATCGTGGAGTTCCTTTCTAAGGAAACTGACTGTCAATTGCTACAAGATAAATGTTTTAACTTTCTAGGGTTATTAGAGATACCCCGGAATATTTACTGCCATAACTTGATATCAGTCTAAATTCATGTACATCCGAATAACGGAAAATAATTTTTCAAGCTTTAAAAAAGTGTCCTAATAGGATCCCTCGATGGGTTTTATTGAATACCATTTGTTGCTAGTCGCAAAACAACAAAAAATAAGAAATAGATAAACTCAAAATGCATGCAATAACTCATACACTGCGAGCCAAGAAAATTTTTTTCCCTGGCCATCAAATCGCCATCCATAATTCGTTCTTTGAACTCAATGATAGCTCCTAGACACAAAATTCAGCTCAATTGGCACAATAATGTTGCAGATTAAAACAAATTGAAACACCAAACCTATAAATAAGGAAATACATGCAGAATGGAATACTAGTAGAAAAATTTAATAAGCATAAAGGTGACCCTTTCCAACTAACAAAAATGAATGCCAATCTTGCTCCACTGTTCTCAACCATAGCAGGAAACAATGGTGAGGAGAGAAAAATATCTCATTTAATTTAGTTTTTATGCCTTGAGGGAATTAAGAAAAAAGTATAGTTTTAGTTGTTTAAGCTTAAATATGGGAGGCGAGATAAATATTTTTTGGTGTTGTGGCAATTAGAAAACAATAAGAGGTATGCTCTTTTTTTTCTTTTTTTTGATGCCCAGATATCTTTGCCAATTGAGCTGTAAAGCTTGGTGCAAAACTCGTTTTTTTGGATGATAGGCTAGGCTACTATGGGCCAGAGATGGATCAAGGTGAGATCCAATGATAGATCTTCTAGAACACACATGATGCCAAAATATTGCTCAAAGAAATTATTGTGTTTTCAAATCTGGCTTAATGTGCAATAAGAAAAGAGTTTCCTTTAAAATAAAATGGGGTGACTTTGCATAAGAGAGTCATTTTGCATTTCCTAATATAAAATAATCTTATATGTAATAAGTGTCATTCAAATTAAATAACCTAAATGATGATCAACTAAGAACATCAAAACCACAAATAAGGAAGAGGTCAATATGAGGCACCACATTCAATCATATAATTTTGCAAGTGTGGTTTTACACTGCATATGTTAAATAGAAACTACAGGGAGTTGTGAAATAACACATACATACAAAATTGCAATGATTCATGTGCATGCCCCAAAGAAGATTTTGCGTCTTAAAAATTTGTTACCAAAACATTGAACCATTGATATCAAGCTAAAGCTACGGCTAACAAATAACACATATATTTAGGAAAGGTAAATAATAACATGGTCACATATGTGGCAGTTATCACTTATTTCCATCCAGTCAAAGGTGCAAGATGAAAATCATATTCACATTTTAAAAAAAGGTTGCAACATGCTGAATACTTTCCAAGTACTTCACCACGTTGGATCTCATCTCAGGATACCAATAAGTACGCGTTAAAAAAGAAGGCACCCGGAAGACTACCTTCAAGACAAGGTAAGATCTATATGAATGGTTGATAATACCTTTTGGTTTATGTAATGCACCAGTTATATTTATGCATCTTGTGATTGATGTGTTGTCCCTTTCTAGTTCATTTGTAATAATGTAGTTGAATAATATATTGGTTTATAGCTCTAGCTGGATGTTAGAGATGCTGAAAAACATCAATTGCATGCAAACTTCAAGAAATGTTTATCTCACATTTCATGTAGGATGTTAGAGATGCTGAAAAAGTCAATTGATTGCAAACTTCAAGAAATGTGAATTTGCTCCAGTCACTGGATTTCAAGATAGATCTGGTGAAGACGAAGGCCTTCCTCAACTTCCCAAATCCTACCGATGTTAGTGGGGATAGGATCTTTAAGGGGGAAACACAATACCTAAGAAAGTTTATAGCATCCTTTTCAGCTATGGCTGCATCACTCCATGCCATAACGGACATTGGCAAGAGTTTCCAATGGAGAAATAATCAACAAAAATTTATTGACGAGTGGAAGTCAAAGATTAATCAAGCACCGGTTCTTGCATTGCCTAATTTGCAAAAGCCTTACGAAGTGGCAACAGATGCAAATAGATGTGCTATGGGAGCAATCTTCAGCATGGAAGTAAGCCAATATCATATCATTTTGAAATATTCCATGGTAAAGTATTAAAATACCCTACATATGACAAGGAACTCTTTGCTTTGGTTCAAGCAGTCAAGAAATGGAAGCACGTTTGATAAGCAAGGAGACCATCATCCATAGTGATCACCAACCACTGCAATTTTTACAAGTCTAGAGTAAGCTTCAGCAAACCAAAGACTACAAGTGGATGGGATTTTTACAACAATTTCATCTTATCATCAAATATAAGAAATGTATCACTAATACATTGGCGATCGTGGTCTCAAGGCCACCCACATCCAAGATCACAACTTTGGGAACAGTTATGCACATGGAATCTTTCATCCATGATGCATACAAAGAGGCATACACAAAAAATGAGGACTTTAAGATGAGGACTCTAAGATGGGTTTCTCTACAAGCTACACAAGCTATGTGTTCCTAAAGGTGAATGATTGCAACTTATCATAGAGGCCCACACCTCCAAATCAAAGTGGTAGGGAATTTTGGTGTTTGGAATAGCATTGCCGACTTACAATGGTATGTGTATTGGCCCAAAATGAAAGATGTAGCTAGGGATTTCAAGATACATCCTACAAAGATGGAGGCCATTCTCAAGTGGCTAACTCCTACCTATGTCATTAAGGTCAGGAGCCCTATGGGGGAAAAACAATACTTATGAAAGTTTATATCATCCTTTTCAACTATGGTTGCATCACTCTATGCCATAACAACCAAAGACAAGACATTCCAATGAGAAAGACTCAACAGAAAGCTTTTGAGGAGCTAAAGTGAAAGATCAATCAAGCACCAGTGTTTGCATTGCCTAATTTGCAGAATCCTTATGAAGTGGAAATAGATGCAAGTGGATATGCTATGGGAGCGATCTTGATGCAAGGAGGTAAACCAATATGTTATTCTTATAAAATGTTCCATGACAGAGTATTGACCTACCCTACTCATGACTAGGAACTCTGCTTTGGTGCAAGTTGTTAAGAAATGGAAGCAATATTTGATGGGAAAGAAGACCATCATCCACATTGATCATTGACCACTACAATTTTTGCAGCACTAGATTAAGATTCAACAAAAGCACTACAAGTGGATGGGGTTTTTACAACAATTTCAACTAATAACCAAATATAAGAAGTGTAGCACTAATAAGTTGGAAAAAATGCTCTCAATCCCACCCACATCCAAGATCACAATTTCGGGAACACTAATGCACATGGAACCTTTCACCCATGATCCATACATAGAAGATGAGGACTTTAAAGAGGTATTTCAATAGGTACAAGGCCAAGTTTGTGTAGAAAAAAAGTGATAGTAAAGGTGACTATCATCTCTAAGATGGGTTTCTCTATAGGCTAGACAAACTCTGTGTTCCTATAGGTGAAAGTGTAGCTTACCAAAGAGGCTCACAAGCACAAAGTTGCAAGGCACTTTGGTGTTGGGAAGATTGTTTCCAACTTAAAAAGGTATGTGTATTGGCCCAAAATGCAAGATGTTGCTAAGTTTATTAGAGGGTTCTTATTTTGTTGTACCAACAAGCCTAGTAACAGAAAGCAAGGTTTATACCATCCCTTACCTATACTTACTAAACCATGAAGAAGCATTTCCACGGATTTCATGGGTGGATTACCAATAACAAGGGACATGGCTATCTATTTTTTAAAAGTTGGCAAGTTTAGCAAGATGTGTATTTGCATGCCTTGTAAAAAGACCATAAAGAGACAAGATGCACCAAACTTGTTCTTTGAAAATATCTAGATGCACTTTGAGAGATCATGGAGCATCATATCATATAGACATACAAATTTCTTAGTACCTGTTGGACTACACTTGTATGGACACCAAGTTGAAGAGATCGACAAATTTCCATTCACAAACAAATGTGCAGACAAAAGTAGTGAATAGGACATCAATTCAACTTTTCAAGGGTTGTAATCAGAAGCATCCAAGGACCTAGGATGAAAATTTGATTTATACTCTACATTCTTATAACAAATTATTCTATAGTTCTACCAATAAGTCCCCCTTTGAAACTTGTTTTGGGTATTTTCTACCTTTTCCCCTAGATGTTGTATATGGACAACAAGTAAAAGTGAGGGAATACACCACAGGAGAAGAATTAAAGGATTAAGAAATTGTTGAAGAAGTCACAAAGAAAGTACAAGGCCCGACATGAGCAACAAAAAATTGAGAAAACATTCAAGGTGGGAGACACAGTTTGGTTGCCTCCAAACAAAGAAAGGAAATAGGATTCTATTAAAAAGATCAAGCATTTACAATATGGTCATTTTCAAGTATTGGAAAAGGTGGGTTATAATTCCTTCAGACTCAATCTTCCCCCATATATGTGCATTTACTTTACAACAAATGTACAAAATATGAAAATTCATTAGCCTTTTATGTTGGACCAAGAAACTAGAAGTCCTACTTACTATCGAGGAATTAGCAGTAGAAGCTAAGGTAAAGTTATTAGAAGATATAATTTTCTAAAAGTAATCCAAAACCACCAGACCAATTATTTAAAACTCATAATCGGTCAAGGATCAACTTGGAATCAGACTTGGAATTGACAATGACTCAGCCGATTTGATCTCATTGACTCGGTTTATTAAAAAACACAAAATATTTACATTTTAAAGAAAACAGATATTTAAAGATTATAATCCATCATTCTAAAGCATTAGAGACAAAATATCCAAAGTATGGTCATATATATACCATATAAAGGTGAACATATCAAAATTGCATGAAGGGTACTATGCCAATGTGCAAGGATGCATGCAACAATACATAATACATATATGGAATAATGAACAAAATGAAAATATGTAATCAAACAGGCCTAAATGGCATGTATGATGTAGAGTGAATAAGTCCAAAAAACAAAATGTTATGATGCCAGTAATAAGTATGTCACTACATCATTGATCAATATGATTAATAATCAAACTCATCACCAATGCTAGAACTAGAACTCAGACTAGCAATGACATAAGCAATGGCATCTGCCTCAGGCTCAAACCCCTCAAGGTAATCTACAATTGCTGTAGTAGGAGAAACACTAGTTGGAGTACTAGATGAATGCATAAAATCATGAGCTGGACATGGATCAGGACCTACAGGTGCACACATTTGTCCCTTTCTACTAGTGTCTTCCATATCTGGAATAAAATCATTTTATTTCAATAGCTATATCAAATTATTACTATATATTATATTGAAACACTTATATCTTATTCAATGATAGAAAAAAATATTATGGATCTAGATTCTACACCTGCATCAACATGAATTGATGATGGTACTGGTAATAGTGCATCTACTTCCATAGTAACATGACCGATTGCATCTAGTTCGATATCAAAATTTGAATCAAACTCAAGCTCTCAAGTTTCCACTAACCAATCTAAGGTTTTATCAATATCATCCAACACAATAGGATCTATATCAGGTCTTTTGTCCATCAATTGGTTGCGCCTTAAGCGGAGGTTGTATAGCACAAAGACTAGATCATTTAACCATTTTTTCTCTAAACAGTTTCTCTTCTTCGTATGAATCCACTCAAAGACAAACCAATTGCGCTCACACCCAAAATAACTGCATGGTTGAATAAGGATTCGAATTGCAAACATTTGCAATTGAATGTATTTCCCACCAAATGACTCCCACCAACTTGTTGCAAGTGCAAAGGGAGTTAAATCAACAAATTATATTGTGAATTTAACAAAATATTGAAGTTATTAAACTTTTAAAATTAAACAACTTAATTTAATAAAAAAAATGGAATTGTTTACCCCGTTGGTCCACATCTCTTGCAACTTTAGATATATGTTTTCCAAAGGTACATGTGGCTCTAGTGAAAGAGATAAGTTGTTGGTCTATCTCAAAATCCTCAATATCATTTGGGACCATGCGCCCAAGGCACTCACACAATCCATCTTTGACCTCCCCAGTCTGATCCTCTCCAAACCAATCTCTATAATGATACATTGGGTTCAGGAAATGCCCAACTGCATGTATAAGGTGATGGAGTTGACTGTTCCATCTCCTATCGATGATATCCCAAATAGGCCCATACTTGGCCACTCTATCTTTGTATGCTTCCCTTATTTACTCCTTTTCCTGATCCATGGCTTCATAAATGTATCACATGGCAATTCTTTCCCCACCCACCAACCGCAACACCTTAGGGTGCATCCATGGAGGTGGGTCACAATTTTTAGCAAAGCGATTTCGGAAAAAATAAAAATCCACACCCTCAATCGAGTTATTAATACCTCAATTGACGGATTAATAAGCCCTCGATCGAGGTTTTGTCAAACCCTCGATCGAGCTATTGCTAGCTCGATTGAGGGTTAAACAAAAGCTCGATCGAGGGTTTGACAAAACCTCGATCGAGCTACAAACCTCAATCGAGGTACTAACCTTGATCGAGCTACAAACCTCAATCAAGGTACTAACCTTGATCGAGCTCCAAACCTCAATTGAGGTCCTTGGTAAAAAATTTTATAAAAAGACCGCGGGTAGCCACGTTCATTCCCCATTTTCTGCACTGCACATCTTCGATCGAGCTGCTGTGACCTCGACCAAGCTTCTCTGACCTAGACCAAGATGTTGTAACCTCGAGCAAGCTTTTGTGCAAGGGACACCCACCTTCGCCATCCACCACAATGTCGGATTTTCCAGAGGTAACACCCAAAACTTCTATTTTGAAATTTAAATGAAACGTTACTCTGTTTTTTTTTAAATGTTAGTTTAAAATTGAAATTTTTTTTTATTGATGATTGTAGTTTTTTTTGTGTAATATGTTTGAAATGTGTGCCGGCAAGCAGAAATGCTGTTGGATTTTTATAAAATTGTAACTGAAATTTGTAATTTATTTTAAATTTAATTTTTTTTGTTTTATGCATATTTTGTCAACCGGTAGCGTTTATGCTACCGGTTTAATTTTTAAATGTGTGCTAGACAAGCAGAAATGCTGCCCAATTTTTTTCAATCCTCCGAGAATACACAAAGGATTGAAAAAATTCAAATTTGTTCAGTTAAAAATTTAAATTTATAGTTTGCATAAATATTTCTATCCAGCAGTGTTTATGCTGCTGGTTTAATTTTGAAATGTGTGTTGGGCAAGCAGAAATGCTGCCCATTTTTTTCAATCCTTTGAGAATATAGGGAGGATTGAAAAAAAATACAAACCCTAGATGCGAGACAATCATGAACTTTAAACCTACGGAGACATTTATCTAAACCCATATATTTATTTTAAATATTTTAATATATATTCAAATTTAGATATTTAAAAATTATATATATATATTAACTATTAACTATTTAATTAAAATAAATAATTAAAATTAAAATTAAATTATTATATTACTTCATATTTATAGTTTTTATAAATATTTTTTCATAATAAAATAAGATATGTATGTTTTGACTTAGTAGACATATTTTGATTTTAGTTTATTGAAAAGTGTACAAGTATGTATTTTTGTTTTTTTGAAGCTCAAACGTATTATGAAAATGTTGATATTTTATTTTTTTCGTTGATATTTTATTTTTTTTGAAGGAAAAAAATATTAATAAATTTAAGTTTGAAATTTGAAAAAAAATCAAATTAAAAAATTAATATAAATTCATGATTTGAATTTTTCTAAAAAATATTAAATTAAAAAATTAATAGAAATCGATAATTTAAGATAAAATTATATTTTTGATATATTTTTTATAAAAAATATATAGATTTATATTCAACATTTAGAAAATTATAAATTATAAATTATAAATTTAGAATATTTTAAAATAATAGTAAAATATATTACTAATAAAATATATAAATTTATACATTAAGACATTGACATTTTCCATCTAGGATAGGTTAGTCAGTATAAGTTAGTATTGCCCTCCTTATTTCCTTAGCTTATGAGAATAGTCATGCTCATTCATCAATCCATGGAGACTTGCATCTAGACGTCCTCCTGGCCATTACGATTTTATGTGAAATATATGTATTTCATTCATTCCATTAAATAAATGAGTAAGCACAATAAAAAAAGGCATAGGGCATATACTAAAATACTAAGCCTCTCTTTATCCCATTAATCCCCATATGGGAGGTTCAATTTGCAACGGAGAAATATTGATGGCAATAATAGCAAATAGATCTGAGTGTGGGCACATCTATTATTCTACATAATACGACATTAGTATACTATCAATAATAATTTATATCAAGACATAACGTATATCTACGTTTGTTTCAGTTTTTGCTAAAGTTAGCATAAAACCATAGGGCAAGGATAGGGCTACTATGATATATTCTCGAGATAGGTAGACATGTTGAGTTCATATTATTGTATATTTTCTAAATTTTTCTTGATGAAATGGTTGACTTGTACCTAGTGGAAAAAATGATATTGACATAAATTATGTGTATAGGTAAAGTTTAAAATAAATTGAAATGGAAAGTTAGAGACTGAACTACTGGATTGAGATCTGAAGAGCTTTGAACTTTAAGCGAAAACAATGAGTCCCAAGAACACTTTTGCAGTCACACACATGACATGAATGATCAAGCTCAACTATCTATGAAAAATGCATTTGCATGTGTCATTTCCTTATTGATTGTGCTCACACTCATGAACCTTCTCCCATTATTAATGTGCACCATGTGATGATATATTAATTTCATCTCAAATATACATATTTACTATTGACATATTTATCATTTATCTTATATTGTATGCTAAATACATTTATTATGCCTTATTTCATGCAGATGCATCTCTGTAGTGAGGTTCTTCGATTCGTCGAAGGAACAACACTAGTGGATCTACGGCCATTCCTCACCCTGGTGGTCGACAGAGGACTCATAAGTATACAATTGTGCATGATGTACTCTTTTTTGTTAGTTAAACAACAAATTAAATTGTTTCACATGTGTATATTTAATCAACTTGTGTGTCTATTTTCACAGGTTCATCTAGGCGTTCTATGTTGACACACGCTCCTGCTAGGGAGATGAGCGGCAGCCACACTGGCAGTCGCTCTGTGCATGTGAGCGGCGAGGATGACACTGCCGGTGTCGGTGGGGAGGTTCCCCATGAGACAGGTACATTAAATGCATATATATTTTTCTTTCAGTTATCAGTACTTTAATTTATATTGATTTCAATTTCACCCACAGTTGATGTATGTAAATTTTGACTGATGTTTATGTTTTCATCTAATTTTCAGGTGTTGCATAGGAGGGCCTCGTCCCTTCCGAGGAAGAAACATGGGAGGATGAGATCACATGTATCATGCTGCAAGACATTACCAATCAATGTGACAATTTTTGGGTTAATGTCCAAGATATTTCAGAGCACTCTTCTACATCACGTTCGATGTGGATGATGTTAGAGGAAGTAGACAATCTACTGAAGGTCTATAGGTCCATCAGACCATTGAGTTTTCTTTGGGTCAGTGCATGTCAAAGAAGAAGTGCCGCAGTGAGGGGTCCTGATAACTAGGTCGTAGTGAAACATGCAACAACTAACCATGATGTGAAGGGAACATTATTTGGTATCCCTCCTGACCGTGCTACTGGTCAACCGCTTAGAATCAAGGAGTTTAAGATAGAGGATGCAGCGCCTTATGTATACGACAGGTTTATTGGAGAGTGAGGCATGTTTTCCCACCATGACCAGGTCCCACTATACTTTGCAAAACATATATATGTAGATTTTTTCTTGGACATGCACTCAGATTACTCTAGCACACCATTGAGTTTCTATGGTGCTGGTGGGGGATGCAGTGATGCACATCCTGGGGCTAGGAGAGACCCTAGAGCTTATCCAGAGCCAGAGTCTTTGGTAGGTCACCCTACCAGGACCATGCTTAGGACAGATGATGTAGCTGGGTCATCTCAGCTAGCTTATGAGGAGCAGAGTGCATTGGTAGAGGTAACACGCATGACGATGCATGGTACCATGATGGCTGTGCAGGCAGAGAGACATAAAGAACCCACTGCACCTGCAAAGCTTGAGATATAGTGGGTAACCAATTATTTTCTCAACATTCTTGATCGCGACACACTGATGCATGATGTTATCATGGCCCGCGATGCATATTTTGTACTGCATAATAGATGCAGGCCTCGAACGATGGGACAAGTATATCTTTATTTTCATCATTTGATCAAGTCATCATTTTATTTTCATGATTGCAATGTATTCTCAAATGAATCATTTTTTTAACTAATATTTTGCTTTGTGTTAGACCTCCATTTAGGATCCTAGTTTCATGGAGGTCCTTTTTGGAAGTGATGCATCTATTCGAGGTCCCGTTGCAGTTCCTCCTTCCCATGTCTATGAGGTATGTCTTAACTGTCATCCTCGATTGGAATTTCTAAATGAGTCAATTGTTGAACACGTAATATTTTGGTATAATCTAACTTTCGTCATTTATTTTCCTCATATTGTACAGGATAGAGGCAAGGGTGTCACACAGGATTCTACACAGCCCCGCTCAAGTCCTACTTATGGCACGCCAATCGATGAGGTACTAGTTATTTAAGTTCGAATTGTTTGCATTTTTATGTTCATATTATAATTTACATGTTTTGAAATTCTAATTCTCAAGTTCAAATTGTAATTCATTAATGTAACTATTTTCATGTCATGTGGAAACAAACGCAAACACAGGCAGTTGTAGACGAGGGCGTTAAATCCACTGTGATGTTTACGGATGAGTGGATAGTCACTCATCAGTCGGGTCTTGATGAAGGCTCATCTCAGCCACCCATCCTCCCAAACCTGACACTCAACTCGAGCGAGGTGAGTTCATAGATAGATATGTTTCATATATATATATATATATATATATATATATATATATATTTATTTATTTGTCACATTCTACATATAATTTAAATATGTGTTATGTAACTGACTTGCAGAGTTCACAGTTTTAACTTCTGCAGTTCTCAGACCTGGACAATTTTCTTCATGATGTGCATAGTCTAGCTGGCAGTAGTGTAGTCGGTGGTAGTGTAGATGGAGGTAGTGCAGCTGGCAATAGTGGCCATGATGGTCTATCTCTCGATCAATGGCGTAGGAGTGATTTGTAGACTGTTATTTGTGGACGTTATTATTTTGGACTTTATTATTTTGTACTTGATGGTTATCAATATCTATATATATATATATGAACCTTTTTTTGAACATGGTGCTATGTTAAATGTTTTAATTATTTGCAGTTATAGTTAAACATTTTTTATGTTTTATGTAATCTTAATGTTATTTAACAAGATCATTAATGTAGAACAATCTTACAAAATTGTACAATTTTTCAATTTAATAAATTACAAGTTTACAAAATTTACAACGTTTACAAAGTTTACAAGTTTACATGTTTACAAAATTGTCAATCGAAGACAACCTACAATTAAAATGTTACAATAGAACAATGCCAAATCACCACATTCATGGTATCTTCTCCCACCTACACACTTTTTATTGCAAAACACATTTTCAGGATTCCTATTGCATAGTATCGTAGAAATAAAATCCCGCACTATGTGAGGAGCTAGTTCACCATCCCAATGTTTTTTGCAAGAATCCACAAATGTGTCATAATATAACGTGAATTTAGTGTGGTATCGACAACAACAAGTGTCCTGAATCGTATTCTAACTAATATACCATTGTTTCAACTTACTAAACATGGTAAATGAGATCTGGACACCGGGATTTGATTCTTTGAATTCCTCGAACAAAGCAACTCTTATCATCTCCATAACATTCTTGCAATGCTCCTTATAAATGCCTCTGCCAGAACGTTGTCGCAGGACATGTTTTTGATCTGGTATAGCACGAGAATGGTTATCCCAATACTATATCACCTTCTCTCTGATTCCCTCTTCCATCCTGTCTTTATATGCTTCTTTGCATATAACATCCCAACAAGCAGCTTCATCGTTTTCATCTATATTTACCCTGAATTTAGTGTATTTGTGAAATCTTTTTCTTGAAACGTGGAGCAGCTTTGACATTGTTGCGACCATTCGATTTCTTGAGGTGCTTCGTGCCACAATAGCAGTTGTAATTTCCCTATGAGCAACGCTGATATCAGTTTTTCTTGACTTTCCAAATGCAGATAGTGTACTTGTTACATTTTTTGTTACATTCTCACATGCATTTTTATTTTTAACATCCTTAAAACCCAACAACTTTGTGGCACGTTTCAATTTTTTGTGTTTTATCAATCCATGTAGGATTTGAGCTTGTGTAATCAATGATTGATGTTCAAAGTACAACTTGATTATGTTACTAACATGCTCTCTAATTGTCCGATCAGGGGTCGGATTCCCGAACTCTTCTTGAGTGGAATCATCCAACCCTCTTAAACAATTAGCAGCCATTCCAACATCATTGAAGCTCCCAATTACTCTTGAGAAATCAGAGGGTGCACGATCTTGTTATGGCTGTCCAGGATTTAGCAATAAACATGAAATACAAACTCAAAAATAAATTTACAAGCTCAAGAATAAATATAGATAAATGCATGCTCAAGAATAACAAATGTTTTATTTTAATACTTATCATATCAAGCCATTGTTAGTTTAAAAATTAGTAAATAAATTATACAAACTTGAATAACATTTTATTTTAAGTTTATCATATTGTCATTGTTTGTTAACAAATTAACAAATAAATGCAAACAATAGTGGTTGTAGTAGTAACTGGAGATGAATATGGACTCCGGTTTAAATCGGCTTCCTAATGGTTAAAAAGTAGGCACTCGTCCACCAAGGCTATCTCAGGCTTGAGTATTGGGGTAGTACCCCTTACTTCACGATGCAGGTAAAACTGCTAACCTCTTGGCCATAAACAACAGCTCTTTGGTTTTCCTCACGGGTGGGAATCTAGTCAATCCGGTAGGGGTCATTGCCCTTTTCACTTGGGAGGTCCTCTCATTGGCTAGCTACTTCGGGGTTCCTGTGGTACTCCTCATAATGAGTTTTAGGGAAAATCCCAAGTACTTCCCACATTTGTTGTGGATGTGACTTATGTCCCAATACAGATGTTATTAAGTAAATTAGGTTATTAAGTATGATTCCTAGTCATTTGTACAAGATTGCAATGTAATGTAATTATAATTGTAAAATTGTAATGTAATTGTAATTGTAATGTGATTGTAATTGTAATTGCAATGTAATTATCATCATTATCATATACTAGAATACAATTATGTTCAAGTTTATATTAATACCATTGATTCACTTGGTTGATGTTATAGTCTCATAGGTCTATTTGGTTTCAACTAGGATGTTGAAATCTTATCAATTTATACAATTAGAATAATTTTTTCTTATATATTTTTCATAATGCACCCAAGATCTACTTTGAGAGTTAAAGTCTTCGAGCATGCCTTCCTTGCAAAAACAAACAATTAACACATTGTATGTGGAAGAATGAGGGCATATATTGTTGTTGAACACTTCATAGAAGGGATTCCTAGTGCCATCCAACTTTTCTTCCATACATAAACCATCTACTTATATAAATTAGGCCAAATATGCCCCAAAAAAACCCACACCAACTCAAAATAGTGTTCTAAGTTTTTCCTTTCTTGACCTTGTAGATATTAATCAATGGTGACCTCTTATATCTTAATCTGTCCTATTTTTAAATGCTTACTGTAGATACAAAATTTCATAATTAATAAGGTGTCCATATTGAATTCTCCTTTGTTATATTTCCTTCCTCTTCTTATTGTCTCCTTGATATAAAGCATGCAGTTTTGAAAAGAATGACCTTAGGAATTAGTCCTAAACATTGAACATGAAGGAAGGATAATATGTTACTAAATTTATGATGCACATTCAAGACGTGGAAGGATAAATTGATTGTTATTAGACTCAATATGGAGGAAAATTACATTTTCGGACTAATGATCAACATATTGACAAGTGTTTCAATCTTCTTCTACTAGAGTTAATATGTTACATAAGGCTACTAATTTTTGTTTAGATTAACTACGCAATATCTTATTGACATGGTCTATGCGTTTCTTTGAGAACATTGTTAAATCATCCATGCATAGTAATGTGCTTCTATGAGATTGTATTGTGAAGTAGAATCCAATAGAGCGTCAACTTTGGTCTTCATGATATGGATGTTGATATGGAAGAGTTGTGTCATCTCCTTCCCTTCCTTATGATGAAGGCTACTTAGATTCACCTCCTTCTGCACTGGAGTACAAATAATACTCTTATATACATCTAATATGATATCTACCTCTTTGCGTGAATATGTTATGTAATGTAATGTAAAATTGTAATTTGAACACTATGAAAATGTTCATATACATGAATATGAAATTAAATCAATATTAAAATTGTAATGTAATGTAATGATGTAATTATTGTAATGTAATGTAATTGTAAATGTAATGTAATAATGTAATGATTGTAATTTTATTTTTTTTTGTAAATAAAAATGCATTACTATACAGAAGCCAAATTACAGAGCAAAATACATCTAAAGCCGACCCAAATACATGGAGGCCTTATTCTAGTCCAGCGGAACCCAGTCCGGGACTTGACCTGAACAGTTTGGCCAAAAAAATACAGAGTTTTTCCATAGCCTCCTGCTCCCCCTAATACCTCTGTTCCTACTATGATTCCTGATGCTATTACATTGCTTCCCCACCCACATCAAAATTGATGAATTGAGGGTCCTGTCTCTGCAGGGAACCCTATTGACAGCAAGGTGCCTATGAACATAAGAATTACGACTATCTAAAATAAATAACGCTGGAAAAACACAAATAGAGAAGGAAACCAAGAAAAGGCACAAACCGAGGAGAGATATCATATCCGACCAGAGAGGAGGGAGCTCCAGCGAGGGATTGCAGCTGAGGGAATCCCAGTAGCTGGTTGTTGTGAGCCAGGCATAAGCACCCACATTGTTTTCATGGGACCAGTCGTGTTCTATGATTCCACCGGTCCTCCTTCGTTCACCATACCACATCTGATGGTCTGCTCCCAAGGTCTAGCTGTCTCCATGGCCTGGCGATCCACGGGGTGAAACGGAAAGCCCAAATGAGTAGCGAGGACATCGAGCTTCTAGTGCATTGTGTGGCATTCAGAATTGTGCTCCTTCTAGAAGGGCACGGGTTTCGAATCACCATCTCTCTTGGCTTCCTGCATCGTTGCGGAGTGCCCCACCAATTGGACTATAACCCAATACGTCATTAACATACGGTCGTATGTTGAAGCATGGCCAACGGTGTTGCCGGGGTCCAGGACCCATTCTGCAACTTTCGCATGAAAATTCTCCTGAGTCATGGCTTTCGCCTCTGCCCAGAGTTCCTCGACCACCCTTTCGACCTCGAGCCTGATACTGAGTGGAACGTGCTCCTTGTAGAGGTCATCCTCCTCCAGAGCCTGGAGTTGAGCACGGGTGGCTTGTCACGTCTGGAGTTTGGAGGAAGTCCCCTTAACCAAAGATAAGCCAGACGCCTCCCTGGGTCCAACCACCCCTCTGAATTGTCATTCGGGAGCCATTGGGTGAGACTACGGAAACAAGAAAGGCAGCGGGAGGCAAAGTTGAGGCATACTAACAAGACCAAGCTTCAAATCACAGCGGAAGATGAAAGACAGATACACGATCCTGCCCTTTCTGAAGCTGAACTCGTCATAGCAGATTTCAAAAAATCTAGAATAAAACAGTTGAGCACTCATGGGAGCATTCCCATCCCTGACCATAGCCTGCGTCATTCCCATCATTATATCGAGAGCCCTCATCCTGCAGAGATAATGGACCTCGTCTGGTCAATGGTCCTTTCGCCCAGAGCTAAGCGTGGCAGAGCCGACGACATGAAACGAAATAATGGATCTATACAAGCACCAGAGATGGCGGGCATTTAGGCCTACAGTCCCACTCCGCATTAGCTTGGCCACGTGTAGGCATGCTCACACCTCCTAACTCCATCTGTCCTCCTGTCCATCTTATCATCCATCTGTATTACCCCAGAGAGATCCCTAACGGCCAGGTGGCTACATTGTTGGGCCCAGTCATCCTCTTCACCACCTTCTAACCTGTCACATCAAAATCCAAGCCTGCACTCCACACCTGCATTCGCCAACTAGTCAGCAATATTGTTGGCCTCCCTTCTGACATGGTGGAAAGAGATTGCCGGTTGCGCAAGGAGAAGGACATGCAGCCTCTCCAACCTATATGCTAGGCGCCAACTAGGAGAGATATTTTCCGAAGTTTGTCCATTAAGTAATTGCTTGGCTAACTAGATGAGAGTATTGGAATCACCTTTGATTATCGCCAGGAGAAACCCCCTCCCCATGATCAACATTTCCGAGCCTCGAATGAGGCCTTCCAACTCAGTCGAGTTGTTTGTATCCTGCCCTATAGCTCCCATGAACACCATCTTGATCTTTCCCTCTTGATCGCAACAAAGGCCACCAAAACTAGCCGGACCTGGGTTGCCTCTAGACGCACCATCGAAATTCAGTTTGAAAATGTCAGGAGGAGGAACTGGCCAAATCGATGGGCTAGAGGGGAGACATAGTTTATCCTGATATCGTAGAGCAGACAGTGTAGGTCTATTCAGCCCCCAGTTCTCAACGATCTGGACTTCTTCCCACGGGAAATTCTTATCCTGTTCGTGCCACTGCATGCACCTAATGGATGATAGCAGGTTGTCTTGAACCGTGTTCCAAACCGCCTCCATATCTTTGCATTGGTCTCGGAAGATCCTAGCATTCCTCTCCTTCCATATACACCACATGGCCATGCCCAGGAAATCATCCCAGATAGTTCTGATAATGGGATTTTTGAAGGCTCTTGGGCACCATTCTCTTAAGGTCTGGGAAGGCTGACCTCGATTCCTGTCACTTCGTCAGAACTTCATCGCTCCCTTGTCCCAAATTGTAGCTGTAAAAAAGCAGCTTTCCAACAAATGGCCCATCGTCTCCTCCGCTTGATAACACAGAAAACACTAGGATGGTCCAAGAATCCCCCTCTTTCACAAATTTTCACAAGTGAGGACCCTTCCTCTCATTAGAGGAATTTTGGGGTTTAAAATGGGCCTCCTAAGGAAAATAATAAAATAATAGTTAAAATAATAAAATAATATTGATTAATTTTGAAGGAAGAAAGAAAAAAACTACTTTTTGTGTTCGTATTTTCGACATATCTCCCTGTGTTTTTACTCAAATTTCGATCGGGAGAGCTCGTTGGATGCAAAATTTGATTCTACATCCAATGAGTACCCACACTGAATACTTTTGACAGACCCCGCTACCCCAAAAACAAGAAATACCTGAAAAAACATGATGATGACATCATCATCACGTTTTTTCAGGTATTTCTTGTTTTTGGGGTAGCGGGGTTTGTCAAAAGTATGCAGTGTGGGTACTCGTTGGATGCGGAATCAAATTCTGCATCCAACGAGCTCTCCCGATCGAAATTTGAGTAAAAACACAATGAGATATGTCGAAAATACGAACAAAAAAAGTAGTTTTTTTTAATGACAAATATGCCAATTCAACCATTATGGTTGACTTATTTTATTGAAATTCTATTGGTTCTTGAATTCCAACTCACAAAAACTTATTTAGACACGTTTTCTTATAAGGCCCATTTTAGACCCCAAATTTCCTCTAATGTAGCTACAAGCCAAGCGAAGAGGGCCACCTTGGGCCATAAGTTGATAGTCCAAATTTCTTTCTATATGTCATCCATCGCCGCATTCCTTGAAATCCTGATATTATAAGTCTCCTTGATGCTAAAGGATCCTCTGGGAGAGTATGCCCATCTTAAGATATCCGGGCCTTCTTGAGCCTTGATAAAGCGTTTGCTCAGTTCTTCCTGGAAGGCTTCCCAGTCCTCCTCACTCGTATATTCAGGTTTCTCAGGGAAGTTCCACTGATGGTGGTCCAAATGGTTCCCCAGCCTCCATGATTGGTTCACCAGAATCCTGCCCCGCTCGAGCTCCTACTGTTTGATGAGATCCCATCGAGGATCCCTACCAAGGATGGGGAACTGGTTCCAAGAATATTCCCAGAACTTCGCCCTACTACCATCCCTGATCTCCTAGAAACTATGCTCTTGGATAATCGATTTACCAGCCATGGATTTCAACCATATGGATGACCCACTAGGGGCCTCGTTGAAGCATATCAGGAGATGTCTGGGTCTATCCTTGGCATATTTTATGCTACAAAGTTTCACCCATGGTTCCGATGAATGGTTAACCCACCGCCACCAGACCTTAGCCCCAAGGATCTCCGACAATACTTCAATATCCCTAAGACCTAATCCTCCATGTTCCTTAGGCTTGCAAACATCCTCCCAGCTCACCAAAAAGAATTTGGCCTTCTCCCCATGCCCCCCCTAGAGAAAATTGTGCTGAATACATCGAATTTCCTTAATAATAGCCTTAGGTGCAGCTAAGATCGAAAAAAGGTAAGTCAGCATAGCTTGTAATATGGATTTGACCAGGATCAGCCTACTGGGGAAATTAAGGAGGTGAAGCACCCAGCTTGATAATCTCTGCTTTAATCTATCTAGAAGTTCCTGCCAGGATTATTTTTTATGCCTGCCCATCCTAACAGGGATGCCCAAGTACTTAGATGGGAAAGACCCTCTGGGGAAACCCAAGATTCTCAGGATATTCCTCTGGGTGGCTGGGGGAGTGTTGACAAAGAAAACCTGATATTTATTGGGATTGACCGCCAAGCCTTAGGCCTTAGAAAAAAGGTCCAGGATTTTCTTTAAGCTTGAAGCTTCTTGGACTGAAGGGTGCCCCATGAGCATAGTATCATCCACAAATTGTTGGTGGGTCTAAGAGGACGCCCTCGCATGCACTTTCACTCCACGAATTGCACCACTTTCAACCTAGGTCGTGATAAGGCGACTTAAGCCCTCATCCATGAGGATGAATAGAAAGGGGGACAGAGGGTCTCCTTGGTGGATGCCACGTGATGGTTGAAAGGTTGAAGTTGGGGATCCATTGAGGAGGATAATAAAGAATGGCGAGGAAACCAGGCCCATGACCCACTCCACCCAATCGGGGGAAAATCCGTAGGCTCCCAACATCTTCTCCATGAATTCCCAATTGAGCTTATCGTAATCTTTTGCAATATCAAGCTTAATCATCATCCCAATGGTTCTCGAGATTTTGAGTGAGTGCAGCACTTCATGCACAAGGATAACCCCATCCAAGATTTGTCTACCTTCCACAAAACCAGGCTATTCTAGGATTATGAGCATCAGGAGGAGGGGTTTGAGCCTATTAGTAATGACTTTGGAGATGATTTGGTATATGACATTGCATAACGCTATCAGTCTAAATTTGTCTAGGGTATCCGCCCCTACCTCTTTTGGGATGAGGGTGAGGAAAGTAGCATTGAAGGATTTAAGGACCCCTTTCTTGGTTCTGGATTCCTCCACAATGTTGAGCACATCCTCCTTAACAAGATCCCAGAAAAAATGGAAGAAGTTGGACATGAAATTGTCTGGGCCAAGAGCTTTACCCAGAGCCATTTGGTTAACCACTTCCTCAAGTTCCTGCATCCCAATGGACTTATTCAACATTTCATTGTTTTCTCCAGTGACCAACCTAGGAACTAACCTCATTATTTGTTCAATGTCCCATCTTCTGTCCCCCCCATCTTCCATGAGAATCTCTGAGAAGTGTTGAGTGATTTCAGCTTCTATCTCCCTCCTTGTTTCCACTCTGTTCCCTGCCCTAGTCTTAAGTCTCTGGATTCTAGAGTTGTTCCTATTCTGGATCACCGAGTTATGAAATAATTTAGTGTTTCTTTCACCCTCCTGTAGCCATTTTACCCTCGCCTTCTGTTGCCAGAACAATGCCTCCTATTTTTCCCTAGCTTCCAGTTGTCCCATAAGATCGTTTTCTTTGATTTTCATGTCCTCATCCCAGCCACCTTCCATACCCTTTCTGTTGATGAGATCCAACTCCAGCAACAATTGTTTTTTGTCCTCAAATATGTTTCCAAATTCCTCTCTGTTCCATGTACGAATATTAGCTTTCAGGGCCTTGAGTTTTTGTTGGAAACGAAACATAAAGGTTCCTTGCGGGGGGGACTAGTTCCTGCCACCATTGACTAACCAGGTCCTTGAAGTCCTTCTGTTCCATCCAGAAATTTTCGAAGCGAAAGGGCTTTCCCCTAAGGGAGAAAGACCAATCCCAAGAGAGGCTGATGGGCTAGTGATCTGAGCCAGCCCCCGGGAGAACGTCAGCCAGAATCTCCCCCGTACTGTTCATGACATTCTCCGACACCAAGAAACGGTCCATGTAGGAGTCCACCAAGTGCTCCCCTCCACGCTTGTTGTTCCATGTGAACCAGCCACACCCATTTTCCATGTCAACCAACGAGCTCTGAGCTAAGAACTCACTGAAAGCCTCCTGGTATTTGTCCAAGGCTCTTCTTCCACCCTTCTTTTCCCCAAGATTTGCGATCAGGTTGAAATCTCCTCCTAGCACCCATGAAAAGAGGCGAATCCACACTAGGGCAACTATCATGTCCTCCGTTTCTAGGTTAAAATGCTCCTTCCATGGCCGCAAGAATAATCCAGCCGAGAAGAAGAAGTATGGTCCTCCCTCCATGATTCTATATATGTCCTCCTGGTTAAAGAAGATAATGGTGAAGAAACCCTTGGATCCCAGCTGGAGATCGTAGTGGCCTTTAGGTTTCCACACCCCATTAATTCACTTGACCAAGTCTTTTTCCTTCGGCCAAATCCCCACAAATTTCCTTATTAGGGCATTTTCCTTCCAAGTCTCAATCTTGCCTTGGACTGCCTCAGATTTGATCTGGATCGCGGGGATGGAAGCTGTTCTTGGGAAATAGCCACCAATACTTGTTTGTTTTCCTTTCCTGGAAATGGGTTGAGACCCATCTCCCTTGCCGTCCTCTGTCTGCTCCTTCCTTCTCACAGACAGAGTCCCATCATCCTGGGTGGGCGCCCCCTACCCTAGTGCCGCCATGGCACCTTGCAGGAGGCCAATAAACCAGGATCTACCTATAGCCCGGCGCCGTCAGGGTTCAACGCGCCTTGATCAGTTGAACCTCCCTACACCCGAAAATTTGTTCTCCTTCTCTCCGTAACAATGTTGTTGGATAGGGTCAACTAGTTCCCATGTAATGATTGTAATTTAATGTAATTGTAAAATTGTCATTGTAATTGCAATGTAATTATCATCATTATCATAGTGTAATGTAAAATTGTAATTTGCACACTATGAAAATGTTCATATACATGAATATGAAATTAAAATTGAATATTAAAATCGATGATGACCAGTGCAATCAACTCCCATTGAGAACAATCTTTGTAATTTTTTACATAAAAATTATATATATGTGAGTCTATATTATGCAATATGAAATTATAAAATTATATGAATATGTAAATACTAAATTATACAATTTAATTACAATTCTAAATACATATATATTCATACATGCACATACAATGTACATATAACTTTATGAATTAATTACAATTACAAAATTATAATAAATTCTAAACTAGATTTAACACATGTACACGTATATATATAAATTATGAACTAGAGTTCACTATGAAATTAAATATATGAATATGCAATTTATGAAATTATATGAATATGAAATTATACAATTTACATACAATTATGAATACATATATATGAATTCAGACATGCACATACAATTTATATAAGTGTATGAATTATTTACAAAATTATATTTACATTCTAAACAATTTAACACACACATATATATAAATTATGAACTAGAACACTATGAAATTAAATATATTATTGAATATGAAATTATATGAACTATATCACTAGGAAAAAAAATTATAGTTATGAATATGAAATTGCATAACTTTTAAATTATACCAATATTGTTAGCAATGGCATTTGATTCTCCCATCATAGCTTGATTTGCAACTTCTTCTCTTCTCAAGATTGCTCTTGTTTTCCTCTTTCTTTCTTTATCTTTCTCTCTTATTTCTTCGATGTTGATTTGATTCCTAGTAGATATTTTACTTCGATGCTTTTTGCTTCCCATTGTGATCAATATCAACAATCCAAATTCACACCTACAACAATATGTAAACACAATACACAATACACAATGCTAAATTTTCATTAGAACACAAGCATTGTTTCAAATTGGTTAGCCAATTGTGAATGATAAAATTACTAAGATGTTTATGTTTTATGTTTATATAGAATTTATTTAAGAATTCGGGTGGGAAATGGTGTTAGGAAGGTAGTTGAAATGGCATTAATGCCATCAACGCTTAACTTCATTCCCGACCACTTTGTTATGATTTTTTAACAAAAACTAGACCTCGATCGAGCTATTTATAATTTTCTTTTTAAACCCTCGATCGAGGGCTTAACAAACCCTTGATCAAGGGTTTAACAAACCCTTGATCAACCTTTAGTTAAAACCTCGATCGAGGGCCTAAAAAAAAAAAATTCAGCCCTCTTATAGGAAAATCAATGTTTCTTCATGTCTTTTAGGGCTGTAAATGATGTCATTCATGGCACACAAATGAGCGGAGTTCATACCGATAGATTCATCACCGAATCCTCTATCCATTGAGGTATCCTGCATGCGTTTTGGCATTCATATGTTTTTTTTTTAATAGTTCTAAAACTTACACTTAGAAAACCTGACAACAACTTCGAAGCAGCTCAAAGAAAAATCCGCAGGGTAAAAAATACACATCCAAAAATTTCAGAAAAATACAGAGCCCACACATCGACGCGTCGTCTTCAAAAGGGTATTTTTGGATTTCCAGTTTTTTAAAATAGTGAAAAAAAAATGGGATGGACACACATGTGTATAAAATGATGCTGAAATCAGATATGGTCGCTTTCAAAAAATAATAAATAATTGTATATTGCAAAATAAATTAACAAAAAAATATGCATACCACAATGCATTTTGTGTAGATCATGCTCATATATATATTTTTTAAATTATTAATGTAATATTGAATTTTTGGGGATGGACACGAGGCACTTATTAACTTCTTCAAATTTTAAGGTCACACGGTTCATTAAATGCAAAATTTCACACATTAAATGACATCAGAATATTTTTACAAAAATATCATTGGGAAGGCAACATAATATTCTACAATTTGTTTTTTTACTGCAATTCGAAATTCACATGGCATATATGTGCTTTGAGGGCTTCTATCTAGAACATGAGTAAAAAATCAGGTTTTCATCGCCAAATTTGGCCAGAAAGTGTTACCCACCTTCATGGAATCACCCCTTAACAAGTGGGTCAGTAATTTTCAAAACCTCTTCTATTTTTTTCCAAAATGAGATTTCCAATATTTTCTTTTTGGTGTCTTTTCCATAATCTCTACGGGCCCACTTACTTGAGCTCCATTCATCACTTGAAACCATTTGTTCCAAGTTATGTCTTTGAGAAAGGAGAGATCGCAACGCGAGGAAATGAGTTGCAAATCTAGTAATGGCAGGTTAAACATGTTCCCTGCCCTATGTGTGTTTCCTCATCAATCTCAATACCCATGAGTGGTTGTAGATGTATCTTGTGATGCTTTTGACGTGCTCTGCAGTGTGCTTAATGCAATCATGTTTACATATTTCCTCAAGCATGAGGTCTATGCAATGTGTTGCACATGGGGTCTAAAATATTGTTGTGTATTTTTCCTCTAACATCTTATGAATAAGAACATAGTTAGAGGAATTATACATGATGATGTGCACAACATTATCTACCCCCACCTCCTCAACAACCTCAAGAAAAAGCTTAAATAACATATTTGCATCTTTCACCTTATCGGATGCATCATATGATCTAAAAAACAAGGTTCCTCGTGGGCAAGGGACAAGGAAGTTTATGATGGTTTGGTTCTTTGCATTGGTCCATTCATCTGACATTATAATGCATCCTGTTATGGACCATGACTCTTTAAACTCCTTAAAGTATTCACCCAAGTATTTGATCTCTTTTTGCAACAGATATCCTCCCAAGTCATGCATGCTAGAGTCTTTAAATCCCTTACCAACAGCAACAACAAAATCCCACATAGGTTGGCAATATGGTAAGTGGGAAGCATTGAAGGGGATGCATCATACCACCATCTAGATATGTACTCATGAGTAATTTATTTGTATTTTTTTTCCAATGGGCATCTATGATGTGTTGATTGGTCGAGAAGCAGCAGCATTGTCAGAGGTGTTTTGAGGTGAGAAATAACTTTGGACATTACTCCTTTTTTTGGACAGATTTGTTTGGGAGGGAGGAACATACTGAAAATTATCCCTAAACTTGGGAGAAGTTATGGATGAGAAGCTTTCATATTAAACATGAGGGGAAAATATCATCATTTCTGCAAGATGCCTCTTCTTCCCTATTTTTGCCTCTCTCTTTTTGGTTAGTCTTCTCCACTTCATACTGTTCAAATTGTTGTTGCAAATCCAACCTTATATCTCTCCAATCACCTCTGAATCAGCTTCACATGGGGAAACATTTCCTATAATGGTAGCCAACATTTTCTCACTAATCTTTGGCAATGCAACCAACCTCAACACAAAGTAGGCAAGTCAAAGAACCTCTACTTGCAAGAGACCCTCCAGCTTCACTCCCTAATCCTTCAATTCCATTCATAACTTCCACTCAACGGATTACCTCCTTTTCTTTAGTGCTCCCTTCATCTTCTTAAGACACCAAGAAATAGGCAGATGATGGTATGCTTTCGACCCTAGATTACTAAGGACTTGAAGGACTGCCTCCACTTAAACTAGACACTAGTGCCTCGAAGGACTGCCTCGATGCCTCTGTCCCATGCCCCAATTGGATGTCCTTGCTAGGTTAGCCACCATAATCAACGACAATAGGTTTACATTGCATACCATCCAAGAAATGTGGGGAAGTGACCGAAAATTTCCCCAAGAAGATTTCCTTGGAAAAAAAAGTCCAATAATACTTTTATCCCAATAGGCTAACTCGATTGGTTGAGTGCTTTGAGCTTCCTGAAAGAGGTCTTAGGGTCAATCCCCCAAGATGGTTTCCTCTATTGAATACCTCACTCGATGTCCCTACTGGGTCAGGAACCATGATAACCACCAACAGGTTTACATTGGGTACCATGCACCCAATTTGGAGAAATTCTTGGGGAATTTTATGCAAGGTTTTTCTTGGAAAAGGATGTCCAAGAATACTGCGTATTCTCTCCATAACCCAAACAAATCTGCTACAATTCTAGACATTACACTAAATTGGGGCAATTCTTTGTAAATAAAATATTAGTCATAGGGATTCAGATTGACAAAGATGATATTGCGGATATGTTTGATGGTCATGGGGCAATTCTTTGTAAAAAAATACCAGTCATAGGAATTCAAATTGACAAAGGTGATATTGTTGATATGTTTGATGGTCATAAGGAAATCCTTTGTAAATAAAATATCAGTCATAGGAATTCAGATATAGAAAGTTGATATTGTTGATATATTTGATGGTCATCTCTGGAACGTAATATCACCAACACACTTTGCCGCTACATCCACATATATATGTTAAATCATCAAACAATTAATTTACTATAAATCACAGAAAGATTATCTTTATAGAACATAATAATATTCCCCTAATTTGTAGAGCAACAGAAACTCTTATAAAATGCAAAGCTCACATACCTGTGGAGTTGTGAACAGTTTAAAAGCTGTAGTAAAACAACATCAATTTGTGCGTATGTGACAAGTTGGCCCATCACATTTATGAAGTTTATTATAAAAATATAAGATTTAAAGTCACTAAATATTCAAGACTACTTTACCACAATATTAAAAATCTAAGGATTTCGTTAGAATATTTAAAAAGATAATACTAAAAGCACAGTTACAAAAGATGCTCAAAGAATCACCATCTTTATCCACATATCGTTAATTTTAACCACATTTATGTAATTCACATAAACTTTCTTTCTAAGTTGCCAGGTAACTTGGGTACAAGGACGGGGACAGGGACGCCACTTTTTGAAACAAGGTACTTGGGTACGTCGAGGGTACTATATATATATATATATATATATATATATATATATATATGTCATAGTCACATACATATTTCAGATTTCTTATAAATTTTGAATCATTATTCATAATTCAATGATTCATTGAACAATGAACATTCACATTGCAAATTTAAAGCATAAAATTGGATAAATCATAGTAGATATTAGGTGGAAGAATGAAAATTGTATAATTGATAATATTGTCCATGACTCCATGAGTCCATTGTCATTCTAAATTCAAATTTTTCCTAATGACATTTCCAAGCATGAAATAGAAAGTTTAAAACAGTAAACAATGAACAAGATAGTTTATTTGGCTTCCTCAAGCCATGTCATTAGCATCGTTGGGATGAATGTCATCAACATCACTAAGGTCCTCTATCACCAAGCTCTCTAGATAGGCATCACTATCAAGTTGAGGCCTCTGCTCATCAATAGTAATTGGAGGCAGCGTTTTAAATTTTTCTTAATTAAATTATTTCATTAAACAGACGGTTTTTCTCCCTCAACACCAGCAAATTTTATTTTTGCTGAGACGGTTGTACCCACGGAATACCCAAACACAAGGTATGTCATACCATTTAGCATGTAAGTACCTCTTTTTTTCTAACAAGGTCTCGGGTACGTGGAGCCAATAATGGGTTCAACAGGGTACAATAGGGGGCACACCTTCCAAGTACCCAAGTACCCAGTAAAGGTACATGTACTTTACCCCCGGGTATGAGTACCCATGCTACACAACTTTTTTTTAAGGCATAATTATGGTCTTCACCGGCTATAGAATGTAGTTTCATGCATTTTTTTTTCAAACCCTACATTGAAATAACCACTATATTGATATGCTAAGGAATTGCCACAAACCACTACCAATATCTTCACACATGGATCATGATAGCCCTTGTAACAATAACCCCAAATTGAAATATCCATTTTTAATGGAGGGAAGATAGTGTTGTATATTTAAAAAACAACCATATATCCCCACCTCCCTAGAAAAACTAAGGCACATACAATATAACATAAGATAAAATTGGCAAATTGAGAGAAAATAATTTACACTCCAGTGTCAAATACCAAGTTTATGGCCATATCTTTTAAAATTGTGTTGGTTTAGCCCCCTCAATATTCTAACTTAGATATTTAGCCCATCAGAGAAAGTTTGCCCTTAAAATTTACACTATAAGGCAATATGTCACGTGTTAGAACCTAATAAATATAAATATATGAAGACCATCATTGTTCTAATGGAATAATAAAAGGACTCTCAAATATAGGTATGATGATTTCTCTCTTAAAAAGGAGGAAATTGGTAATAGAGATAAGAAACTACAGTAATTGAAGTACATTGATCCATTCAAAGATTAACTCTGGCCACAGATTAAATCTGAACAACCATTGTTAACAAAAAAAACTCATTATTGATTACAAATTGTTCCAATTCAACATCAATTCCTAAATTTTATAATCACCATTTCTAGAATGAGTATAAGATTTATAAATAGGTTGCTAAATCGCGAGTCAAAAGCAACACTTCGATACCAAATGAAGTAACAAATTCCATCAAAGAACAAGGCTTCTAATCCAAACATTATCTTTCACTATTCTCCATGATTTTACTCTAATCTCACCGCATACTAGCTCCACTTTCTTGTCATTTAGATTAATTCCAACCATGGCTTCTCCTAGACCACAACTAACCTCGGCCAGAACGTGGGAATCATTATAGTGAGTCACAGCCTGTGCAATTGCTCAAGCCCGACGAGTTGGATCGCCACTTTTGTACATGCCTAAACCTACAAAAACTCCATCACATCCTAGTTGCATCATCAAGGCAACATCAACAGGTGTAGTAACACCTCCTGCTGCAAAATTCACAACAGGAATCCTTCCTAGTTGTTTGGTTTGCCTCACAAGCTCATAGGGAGCAACAATTTGTTTGGAAAAGGTAAAAACCCAATCATCATCTATGCTATGAAGCTTCTGTATATCACCTAACACAAACATCATATGTCTTACTTCCCCAGTAACATTACCAGTACCAGATTCTCCTTTAGTCCTGATCGTTGCAGCGCCTTCGACAATCATTCTCAGTGCCTCACCAAGGTTTTGACATCCACAGACAAACGGTATACAGAAGTTGTGTTTGTTGATATGATGCATGTCATCTGCAACAATGACCACTTCACTCTCATCAATGTAATCATAACCAATTGCCTCAAGAATTTGGGCTTCAACAAAATGACCTATTCTTGCCTTTTCCATGACAGGGATGGTCACAACACGCTTAATTTCCTTGATGAGCCCAGTATCACTCATTCGAGACACTTCCCCTTGAGCTCTAATATCGACCGACGTTGCTAAAGTCATAATCATGGACACCTGAGTGACAAAAAATGCCCCTTCCTGATTTTTAGGTGTGACCTCCGTCTGATCTATTATGTAGGGTCCTTTGTATGAGTATCTATGATACTCCAAAAGCCTAAATTCTGGATTATACCTGAAAGCGCGCATAGAGGATGAGGGCATTAAATTTTGAACCTAAACTTGAATGAACTCAAGATGGGGAGGTTAATGAAGGCATTAAATTTTCCTTATGTAAGACTGCACTGCAGTTTGATATGGACATCGAGATGTCAGGCATGGTGACAATGGGGTCGTGACAACGACAAGTGCTTGGGGAGTGAAGTGGTTTTGTAAAAATCTGGGTGGAAGAAAACGAGGTGTTTTGGTTAACCCATATCCCACTCCTTCGAATCGCGGGAGGGAAACAAAGAAACGAGTGCAATTTGAACCCACCAACATTATATGTTGCATTAACTACGTTCTGCAGCACCTATGGCTTTGAACATCCGACTTGGAGCCTGACAAGAAAGATTGATGGCGTGCCTAGCTGGGAGGATCCTCAAATTTGGTGTGGGGGATTGTGCCAAGAGGGCCCATTTGCGACTGGAGGATTTCTTCCAAAATATCATCGTCCTGGAAAATCGGCGTGTTGACAACTCCAATAATGTTTCTCATATATGTCATATGTCATCAGTTATGTGATAGTAATAAGTGGACAAAATATATTTATCAAGTTTTATTTTAATTTATTTATAGTTTTTAGCTTGTTGATAGTTTTTATGACATATGTGATGAATCATATAAGTATATTAAATCTATTTTCAATATATATATTAACAATTTAAATTTTATAATTAAAGCTTTATTTTAATTATATCGATTGGTGTTTATATCTTAGAATTTGGGGTAGATTAGCATATGGATAGTTCCAAATTCCAAATATAGCAAGCATTTCTTAATAAATAACTTATTCATGACACTTCACTTATAACCTATAGATGTGTCACAAGTTAAGTGTGCTAGTTTAGACGACCTTTGTCCTATTCATGAGACAATAAATGTTCTTTCTCTTTTCCATTTTTCATTTTCACTTTCTTTGATATACACTATCTTGGGGGACTTACCACAATGAAGTTAAGGTGAAACTTTGTTACATACTTAATTACTTTCTTTTTACCTTTCACATATTTATATGACAATATATATTTTTAACATATTTATCAACATTTTATTTTAATTTAATTTATTTTTATTTTTTATTTATTTATATTTCTAAATATTGTTATATATTTTGTTTTAATGAAAATTTATTTTGTTTTGTTTAAGTTTTATTGTAATTTTTTTTATATTTTTTAAAATAGGAAAAAGTATATAAATTTTATAATTAAAATTAGATCATAAATAAAAATTAATTTTAATATTAATTTATTTATAAATATATATTTTCTTTATAAAATATTAATATATTTATTATTCAAAAAAAATTAAAAATAATTTGGATTTTTTTTTATACAAAGTAGATACATTAAACAATATGTCCACAAATTAAACATGAAACTATATGTCCACAAAATAAAAATAAAGAAGCTTCCAACTATGGTTTTGAAATTAGATTTGTTAAAGGTATATAATAAAAAGGTGGAATTTACCTTAGTGGATTGTAAAATAGTATGTTTTTGAAATTAGAAATTTATTAAAAATAATAATAATAATAATCATCATCTAATTTACTTATTGATAAAGGTTTATGTTTTATATATTTAAGTAGATGATGGATTATTTCATTAACTAATTATCTAAATAGATGAGATTGTTTCATTAATTAATTTGAATTTGTAAAAAAATAATTAGCTTAAAAAAATAAGAATTTCATTAATAAATATGAAAAATATTTTTTTTTAAATTATAAAATTAAATTTTAAAAATATGAATATTGGTTATATAAAATATAAATTCTAAAACTTTCGGAAATTAAAGTAAAATTAATACAAATTTAATAAAATAGTAATCCATGTTTCTTTATTTTCCTTTGTTGTATTAGTTAATAGTTCATTCCGTATTTTAGCTTTTCAAGAGGGATAAGGTTGGGCTGTTTCTTTTATTATTATTTTTAATTGTTATTAAATGATTAAATAAATTTACAATGAGGATGAAATGTATAAAATAGTTTAAAGTATTATAAGTATAGATTTATTTTAAAAAAGATTTATCAAGTGTAAAAGGGATAAAATATTTTTAATTGCAAACCCCATTTTTTTTAGTGGAAATGTTGAAGAAATGTGAGCAAAATGTTTATGGTTTTAATTTGGAGTCTTATATATGTGGTTTTAAAAAATATTTTAAATCTAAATTGAGCCGACATGCTATTTTTTAACATATTTTATTTTTATTTTTATAAAGGACGTATGTCAGCTTTAGGATGAACACGGAAGGACTTACACATCTCCCCCTATTGGGTTGTAGAATGGGCCTCTTCAACCCAATAGTTGATAATGAAGGATAAAAAGTATGGAATAATTTAGATTATTATAATTGATAGAAATTTATAGATCTAAGTCTTACTTTTCTCATATAGGTATGTAAGGAAAAAAATCAAGAAATTCTCGAAATCTATAATAATATTGCTATATGGATTCCAAACCTCAACTATATGCTTTAGTTGTTTAGAATAAAAGGTTGATCATTTGTTATGTTTCTTTTCAAGTAACTTAATTTTTAGATGGTTTTAATCCTTTGGAAACCAAATTGGTATTGGTAGGATAGGAATAAGAACCTTCTTAAGGGTTTATTAAGGGTATGGTAAGTGAGTGTACAATAGCCTTATTACTTATGGTAACCTGAACCTTATTCCTGACTGACTGACTGTGATAACCTGATTGGTTAAGAGATATGGTGGGTAACCTGATTGGTTAAGAGATATGGTGACCTAGCTACTCCTTACAAAGTAGATAGAAGCTCTTACTAAGATAGAGGTACAATAGCATTGTATAGGCATTGTAAGTGTTGTTGAGAAGGAGAGAAAAACCCTCTCCCTTACGGTTGAGCGGCTCGTACCTTGCCCCTTCCCCTCGTGCCTTGGGAAAGTCCCTTTGGGTCCTTACCTAGGTGAAAGTGATCTAATTGAAAAGTCAAAAATATGTATAACTAGTGTAATTGATGGCTATCCAGCGAGGATGGATTTATTATACTTAAATGGGTATCTCAATATTTTGGGTATAAGTTATCTCAATATCTTGGCATTCTTTTTCTTTAATCCCAAAGGGAGTTCCTTGAAACAAAAAAATTGTTTCAAATTTCTTTGGAATGTGGAGGGATGGTGTGAAAGAGAAATTTTCTTTGGTGAAATAAAAGCATATAGCTAGGCTTAAAAAGGATGGATGTTGGGGTCTTAAAATCAAACACTTATTTATAAAATATCTGAGGGGGGGAGTTTGTGGAATTTACTTTTAATAGAAGGATTATGAAGGCAGATAATAGAGAAGAAATAGAGAGTGCTCACTACCTTATTGATCGGATAAGAAAAAGAGGGAAAATATAAAGAATCTCTCCATACATTGGAAGCCATTGGTGTTATAATTTCCTATGGTTGGGAAACACTTGATTACATCCGTGTTGATCATTTTCTACGTTCAAGGAAAATTCAACATCCTCTACATTTTTATAGAGGTGGTACTTCTCTTTAGAAACTATATCTCTGTAAGATTGAATTCAACTTTTGAAAATTTGAACAAAATTATTATATCCCTCCATGGAAGGGGAATGCTAGAAAAGGTTCAACAACTAGAGAGGAAGAGGATTTGCATATCTCTTGGGATTTCAAAGCTTACATTCTTAAAGAGACTCGGAAACAACAACATTATATCAAAATAGAAGAAGGCTCATATCAAAATATTTTTTTGAAACTCCTAATGATATTTTTTGTTTATCTTGAAGATGGACTAAGATTCATTGTCCAAAATTCATCAAGTATAAAATTAACACATTGTATGGTAAATTATATGTTTCAATAATGAACCTTAGTCATCTTGTTTATCAAACTAGGATTCGTAATCTTGTGAGTTGAAAACATTGTATGTGCAGGAAAACCAAATCTATTATATGACAAACCGATGTAAGCTAATTATGATATGTTGATTAAACTAGTTTCTAAAAGTCTTTCTTACTTAAAGTTATGATAGAAGTGTTCTTCCCTAAAACACAATCGGAAAATACTAAGTAAAATTCTATTATGATAAAATACTGAGAGTTTCAAAAAAAAAATCAAATATCAACACAAGGAAGTTAACTTAGAAAATAACCCTAAAAGTAAAATTATACATTTTCATAAAACTACTTAATTGAACAAAATAATAATAAAAACTAAAGATATTAAAATACTAAAGTAATAAATCCAATCTAACATGACATTAACTTATAAAGAACTAAATTAATAAAATTATACCTTCTTATAAAACTACTTAACTAACTTATAAAAAAACTAAATTAATAAAATTATACCTACCCATAAAACTACTTAATTGAACAAATAGTAATGAAAACTCTAAGCTAGTGAATCCAATCTAATATGACACTAACTTATAAAGAACTAAATTAATATTGCATACAGAGATAGGTACAAAAATTAGTATCGAAAATGAAATAACATTCACTTTAAAAATAACACATGTTGAGTCTAATCATGTTGAACATAAAGATACTAATACACGAAATGATCTCAAAGACTAATCCAAAACACTCAGTATTTAACTTCTTAATTGCTTATTACCCTATGCACACATACTCTTATTTGAACAAATGTTTCAAGACTTTGTATTGTGAATGAGAATGATAATTTACTCGAACATAATTTTTTATTTTAGTTACATTACCATAAGGGAAATATTCTTGTACTATTTGTAGTAAAGTACATGTAATGATCTTTAATAAAGTAATTTCTACATTTGATTTTAAATCTGGTTAAAGTGAGTAGTATGTAATTCTTAAACTATGGTTAAAGTAATTCTAAAACTAAGAGAGTTTTCAATATAGTAAATTTGGGATTTAAAATGAGTTTTATAAGAAAAAGAGCTAATTAAAATGGGTCTCATAAAATGAAAGAGTTAATAAATAGAATTTTAAGAAAAAGAGCCAACCATAATGGTTGACTTGGCATATTTGTTATAAAAAAAAATTATCTTTTTTTTCATATTTTCAACATATATTTTTCTGGTTTTACTCAAATTTCAAGTAGGAGCACTTTTTGGATGCAAAATTTAATTTTGCATCTAACGAGTATCCACACTGACTTTTGATGAACCCCACCCCACAAAAATGAGTTACTTTGAAGCAACACATTTGTTTAATGTATTTCTCATTTTTTGGGGGCATGATCCATCAAAAGTATACAATGTTGGTACTCGTTGTATGCGGAGTTGAATAGTGCTCCTCCTCAAAATTTGAGTAAAATCACGAAGAGATGTTGAAAATACGAAGAAAAAGAGTAGTTTTTTCTCTCTTCTTCCAAAATTCATAAATATTATTTGTATTGTTGTAACTATTATTTTATTATTTTCCTTAGGAGACACATTTTAGACCCCAAATTCACTCTAATGTTAAAAATGAAAAGTAAATCTAATATGACATGTAAATATTTAAATTGAAATCAAAATAATATACACAAGACTATTTGATTTATGCCTTTAACTTCTGAAAACAAGGAGAGTATATAAATGCCCAATCTTGGATGTCAACTATAAGTCTTAGCTTGTTAATAAGTACAATGTTTTGATAATGATAAGAATAATATTTTGTACGTAAGTGAGATGTTGTGCTTAAGTTCCAATTAGCTTTGATCTCTAATCTTATTAAACAACTCAACAAACTTATTGAACTAATTAAACAAGCATAGAGAAAACCGAGTTTTGAATAGAATGAAAGGATATAGGTACCAAAATGATGTTGATCTTAAAAACATGAATATTTAAACTTGCTAAAGAAATCCTTATTGACAATACATTACTACTACATGTGTTTGGACAAAATATACTACACAAAAAGAAAAAATGACAAAACTTTTATATATATATATATATATATATATATATATATATATATAGATATATATATATATATATAAAAGATAAAAATGCATCTAATACGCGAACATAATTAAGAATGCTTTATGTATATGACAAACACTAATAAAAAAATCTAAACAAGATTTTTGATATAAGAGAATGGGAATGGATCTATATAGGACAACCACTAATGCTTATGATGGAGTGGAATAGATGAATACAGACCTAATGTAAACTTGAATGATTAAACAATATCTATGACAGAGATCAAGATTATAGTTCTTCTATCAATAGTACCCATTGAAATATGATGTAATTCGTTTGTATTTTTCTTTTGATAACTAAAAGTGAAAAATAAACGCAAAAGCTTATATTGGAAAAGAGAACTAATACAAGTGCAGAACAGAGATGTACAGAAGAATATGGGAACTCAAATGAAGATATGCAAGTGTATACATAGAATTGTAAATAAGTACACAAAGAAACAACTAAAAATGCAACTAGACACAGATCTGCAATGCATATACAGAGTAAATTAAATGAGCATGCCTCATATTGAAATTTGTACAATAGAGAGTAACAAAAATGAAATTATACTACAAAATGTTGACTGAAGTACAAGATATAGAAGCTACACTTTTCCAGTTCGGTGGGCCCTCTCATTTGGTAGGTGAGCTTTACTACTCTATCTCTAGTCAACCGAATAAAGAAAAGCCTCAAACTTTTGCTGACTTCAGACTTATATCACTTTTCAACTTGGTATACAAACTTATCTCCAAAATTGCGGCCTTGCACCTGAAGCCCTTTCTAGATAAGTATATTTCGTCCCAACAATTTGGGTTTCTGAAGAATAGGCAAATCGTAGAACCTATTGGCATTACTCAAGAGGTTTTAAACTCGGTGAAGACTAAAAATAAGAGTGCCCTAATTCTGAAGCTTGACTTGTCAAAGGATTTTTATAGGGTGAATTGGTCTTATCTCAGGCTCATCTTACTTCAGATTGGGGTCCCCTTGGTTGGTGTCAATTGGATTATGGGATGTTTATCTTCTACAAACTTTGCCCTGCTTATAAATGGTACCTCATCCATTTTCTTTCCTACTTCCAGGGGTTTAAGGCAGGGTTTCCCATTGTCTCCTCTGCCGTTTATTCTTGTTATTAAGGAGCTTAGTCTTTTGATTGAAGATGCTCGTACAAATGGCAGGATTAAGGGTATCAACATTTCATCTCAGTAGTCTCTCACACATCTGTTATTTGTAGATGATGTGATACTCTTTGGTTCATGAAATTTTGAGGAATGGGTTTCTTTTGAAGTCATTCCGGATACATTTTGTGCAGCCTCAGGTATGTGTATCAATATGGACAAATCTTGTTTTCTTTTCAATAATGTTGAAGAGGGAATCTTAAACATGATTACTCATTCTCTGTCTTTCAAGTATGACCACATCACTCTGGGATTCAAGTATTTGGGCTAGTACTACATAAAGCCTCTCGGTTATTTGGTGAAGGACTAGCACTGGCTTTTAAAGAATTTTGAGAAGAGAACTAAGCATTGGACCCATAGACTTCTCTCCTTGGGGGGCAGAATCGTCTTGATTAGGGTTGTTCTCACTAGTATGCCTGTCTATTGGATGGCTCTTGTTCCTATTCCTAATTCGATTCTAGATAAGCTTAGAAAGATGATATTTTCTTTTTTATGGGGTTCTTCTGCAGATAAGAGAAGGTACCACTTGGTGGACTGATTGTCTCTTTCTCGTTCTACTTCCTTCAGAGGCTAGGGTATAAAGCATTTGGGCTGGTTTAGCCTCTCTTTGTGCTTGAAAAACCTGTGGCTGGTTCTTAAAGGGACTAGGATTTGGCACCAAATTATCTCCTCTAAATATTTAAAAAAACACTCTGTGGTGTCTTGGATTCGACAAAAGTCTTTTTCTGCAATTGGGGCATCAGTTATATGGAATGGCTTTCTTCTTTTGCTCACCTGGGCTAGTAGATGTCTTTCATGGCATGTGGGAAATGGTGTTGACACACTCATTGGCTCGGATCCGATTGTGGGCACAGATACCTTGACCTTCTTTCCTTTGGATCTCCGAGAATATCTTGAAGATTATGGCATCACCTCCCTGGCACATGCTCATAATCTTTCTCCTGAGGCTTGGGGATATTGGCTCGCTACAGAGGATTTGGAACTAGGGGGAGAATGGAAATTTTTATGGGACAAGTTTATCTCTGGTCTTGAGCATGGCAGAATTAGACTCAATCATTCACTGGACACTCTGATCTGGACACATAACAAATAGAACGGGGGGATAACAAATGATCTGGTTTATGATCTTATTTCAAACTACTATCTCGAGCCCATTTTGAATCAAAATCAAATTTTGGATCTTCCCTGGTCCTTCAACATCCCTTTAAAGATAAGATGCTTCATTTGTCTCGTTGTTGGAAAATCACATCTTAACATGGGAAAATATCATGAAACGTGGATGGATGGGGCCTAGCATTTGTGCCCTCTGCAGCAATGGTGAAGACTCGGTTCGACACCTTTTCATCGATTGTATCATTACCAGGCGAATTTTTTTCATTATTTGTGAGCAGTTCTGTGTTTCTCCTATATTAAATTGCTCTGTTAGTTCTTTTTTAGAACTCTGGTTTAAGAAACATTCAGCTCACTCTGATTTCAGTTTTGTGCCTCTTTTTATTTATTGGAGTGTATGGAAAATGCGCAACAGGTGTATTTTTTATGACAAAAAGGTTTCAGTGTCTAGTATTATTCACCAGGTTGAGTATCTCTATCACATGTATCCTGTCCCAAAGCTGAAGAAAAAGATCAGATGTATCGGAATCAATCCACAGATTTTATATCCTTGTGGATTCTTTGATGGGGCCGCTTCGAGGAACTTTGGTGGTGTTGGTTTTGTATTGCTTCTGAGTGACTCTCACACTCTAGGATTCTCTTTGGGTTGTGGTATGAGCACCAACACCAGGGAAGAACTTCTTGCTCTATGGGCTCTTCTTGTTGTTGCAAAGCATTTGGGGATCCCTCTCCTTACTATCTTTGGAGACTCCTTAGTCATAAATAACTGGGAAAATAGGATAGCATCTCTGTACTCTCCTAGTTTGGACCATTGGTGCAAAGACATAAGGTCCCATATGAATAATTTCTCCCATATGACAATCAAGCATATCTATTGTGAGAACAATCAGGAGGCTGACTAGGCTGACTATCTATCAAAGAAGGCCTTGGTATTCGACCCTGGCTTCGTATTTTTCACTAAGTATCTAGATGGTATGATCGATTATCATGGAAATTTTCAGCCATATTAGAGCTTGGTGCCGGGACTCAGTCCCTTCTTCTTTTTTTGGCACATGATACTTTATTTTCTTTTTGATGGATTGAAGCAGGTTTATTTGATGAGGCACTTAGCCTTCTCATTGTGCTCAGGATGGATAAGCTTGCCTGCCACTACTGCTCTTTAAGGACGGTCCATTCTCTTTGGATGAAGGATCACCATTATCACTTGTTGATCTGAAGGTCTGTTTGCATGAGGTATCTGTGTTTTTCTTATTGCTCTTGAAGCAAGGTTGATGGTTGTACTTGTATCTTTTTGTGACTATTGGGGTTCCCAGTATGCTGATTTTCTTTGATAGATAGAAGCATGACTGAAAACTGTATGTATATGATGTCCTTTGATTCATAATATGAATATCAAGGTCTGGTATTTTTTCCTCTTGAAAAAAAAGCCAAAGGAACACAGTATTCCAAAATCAAACTTCCATTAATCAAGATAAGTTTTGTTACATTAGAATCATATATTTG
>LPNX010075474.1:15435-30154 GCA_001517045.1 Pseudotsuga menziesii | reverse complement strand
AAAGTTGCCACACTCCCTTAAATCATGCAAACTAGTGCTGGGATGACTGCGAGTGAACTAACTGGTGGTTATCAGAGCATAACTAATCATGATTGCCTACCTAACACATAAAAATGAAGGTGATTGTTGGTGGCACTCAAAATGGGTTCCTATAATGTAGGGATTAGTCCCTAGGGATCCTAGTCTTATGCAATCAGGTGCAGTAAGTGGCAGATGACCCTTAGGTGTGTCCCCCATGCACCAGTGGGTGATGATGATCTCCTAAGCTAGGAAAAATGAATCAAATAGACTATGTGGGTAAACAGAATATTAATTAATCCTAACACCCCTCCCCCCTTTAATCCTAAATTTGGACAACTTGGGCCCTGGAAACTGGGCCAAAAGTCACCCATACAATATAAATGAATAAAATATTCCTTAATAAACAATGAAAATGGGGAAAACCTCATGAGTACCCCCCTCCCCTCAAAATAAGGATGAAATCAAGAAGAGATATGAGGTAAACAAATCTCTTTTTAGTGAAGGATTTGGTAAAGATATATGCAATATGCTCCTTTGTAGGGAAGTAATGCAGTGTGATAGTCTTTTCATGCACTAGTTCCCAAATGTAATGCATGTGAAATTCAATATGCTTTGTTTGTTTCTTCTAAACTGGATCACGGGATATCTTTATTGTACTTTGGTTGTCACAATAGATGTATATTGAAGTTGAAGTGCAAATCCCAAACTCTATCAAGATTCCATGCAACCAAACTGCTTGAATAATTGCATTCATAGCCCACTATACTATGCCTCTGCTGAAGAGATTGCAAGAGATGCTTGCGTCTTACTGGACCAAAAATTGTGTCAGATCCCAACATAAACACAAAACCTGAAGTGGATTACCTATCATTCCCATCTCTATCCCATTCTGAATCTGTGAAGCCAATGAGATATAACTATGCATCAACTATGTAATGGATTACATAGTCTCTAGTACCCTACACATAGTGAAACATACGCTTTGTTTACATCTAGTGCAACACATGTGGCTCCTGCATCTATCTGGTAGCAACACTCACAGCATAGGACATACCTAGTCTCGAACGTGTGAGGTATAGAAGGATCCTGATGAGCTGTTTGAAAATAGTACTATCAATTAATGGTGTAGAGCCACATTTTTCTCTCTTGATGCTAGATAGGAAGGGAAAAGGGTTTCTTTACAGTCTTCCATGTGGAATATTTTAAGCAAATCTGATGAGTATCTAGAATTTGAAATCATGATTCCCAAAGTATTTTGTCTTATTTCGATACCAATGAATTGTCTCAACAGTCCTATATATGTCATAGTGAATTCTCTACTCAAAGATGACTTGATGCTTCTCAATCTAGCAACAGAGCTGCTAGCAATGAGCAAGTCATCCACATATAGGACAATCAATAATAATGAGCCCTTTTTCTGCTGCATGTAAACGTTGTAGTCATATCTACATATCTCATATTTTCATGATACGAGAAAGGAATCCATCTTGGAATACCATGCCCTTGGGGCTTATTTGATCCCATAGAGCTATTTGTCCAGTGTGCATACTAAGGATGAATCTTCAATGTACCCCTCAGGTTGTTTCATGTAGATCTCCTCTTTTAGGTCACCATGGAGGAAGGAACTCTTCACATCCATGTGATGTACCTCCCAAATCTTTGAATATGCAACTTCCAAGACTAGTCCAATGGAGTCCATTCTTGGTACTGTAGCGAAAGTCTCATTGTAGTCCATCCCATGAACTTCTGAGTATCCTTTTTCCACCAATTGATCCTTATACTTGGTTGTGGTTCCATCAGATGCTAACTTGGTCTTGTAAAACCAATTGATTGGACTAACTTCCTCCTAGGAGGCAAGGTGACAACGTCCCAAGTTTTGTTGTCCTGTAGAGAATCGAATTCTACATCCAAAGTTTCTTTCTATCTTGGATCATGAAAATCTTATCTGAATGATTGAGGATATGATCCCATCATCATGAAACACCTCTATGGGATAAGTGGGTCTGAATGGAAGAGTGCAACATGTTCATTATGATAATGGGGCTTCGTTCTTCTCCTATCATCTGGATCCCGAGCAACATCCCCAACATCAATTGGAATAAATGTTGGATACAGATCTAGATCCTATTGAGGTGTAATCTCAATATCAAGATCATGCTGATATTTGTCCTCGTTATCTGAATCTAAAACAATAGACAATAAAGTTGTATATTCAAATGGAAATAAAGGATATTTTATACCTTCATCTGCTTCAAACGATAGATAAAACTGTATTGGATCTGAGTATGACATAAAGTGTGAGAATGCATATGCTTTGGAGGTATGGATTACAACACCCTTCTCTATAATCTTCTCTATAATCTACAACAAAATGGTGTGGAATAAAGGAATAATAGATCTATCATGGAAGTTGTAAAATCCATGATCCATGATCAAGATCTACCTATGTATATGTGGGAAGAAGCATCTAGAACAACAATATATGTAACGAATAGAAACTCCCATAGTTCCCTTGGGAATAAGACTCCAAAAGAGATGTTTACGAGATAAAATCCTGAAATCAGCTACCTAAAAATATTTGGTTGTTTAGTATACATACACATTCCTACGGAGAAAATATCAAAGTTGGTTCCTTCAGGAAAGAAAGGATTTCTTGTAGGATATAGTGAGAAATCAAAGGATTACTGAATCTATATCCCATGATACCATCAAATTGAAATAATCAGAGATGTCACTTTGGATGAAGAAACAACTTTTAGAAAATCAAGGAAAGATAAAGAAGTCGAAGAGGAGCATGAAACTCCTATAGCTACAAAAGTTTCTAAACCTATCAGAAATGAGGAGGAAGAATAGATACATGATGACCATGACATTAAAGAACCTCAGAGACCTGAAGAGTTTCCTAGCGAGATGATCTCCCTCAAAAGAAGGCCTGATTGGGCACAATAAGTAATTGAAGAAGCAAAAAGATATGGTTTCCTAGAAGGAACCATCAGAGAAAAAAATAATCCAAGGCCATATCCCAAATATGTGTCTTTGATGTGCAATCTCATTAAGAAATAACCTACAAACTTTGAAGAAGAAAAAAAGAAGAAGGAATGGGTAGATGCAATGGTCAAGGAATACCAATCCTATATAAATAATGATGCATGGGAAGTAGTACCGTGACCGAAGAACAAGTCAATATTATCCTCGAAATGGATCTACAAAACAAAACATTCATCGAAGGACAATATAGAGAAGTACAAGGAAATATTCGTAGCTCACAGATTCTCTCAGAAGGAAGGAATCTACTATGGGGAGACCTTTGCACCAGTAGGAAGGTACACCTTAATTAGAACCATTCTTTCATTCGCATCTAAGATTAAGTGGAAATTACATATGATTGATGTAAAGAAAACCTTACTAAATGTAGTGATATAAGAAGAAGTATACATTGAACAATTACGATGTTTTGAGATAGATGATCAAAAAACTCATATATGCATACTTAAGAAGGAATTGTATGGGTTGAAGCAAGCACCCAGAGAATGGTATGGAAGAAGTGATGGTTTCCTGATGACTTTGGGAAAGAAAATTCCAACCTCTACTATAAAGTTGAGGATGATGGGCTTATGATATTACTACTATATGTAGATGATTGATTTTTTACAGGTGAAGATAGTCCCATCAACGAATGCAAGAAGAAGCTTGGAGCAGAATTTGAGACGGAAGACCTTGGAATGATGCACTACTTTCTAGGTATTGAAGTATGGCAGTATCCATACGAGATTTTTCTAAACAAAAGAAAATACAAAGTAGAGATCCTAAAGAGATTTGCGATGATGGATTGTAAGGCTATGACTACTCCAATGACAACAAATTTGAAGCTCTTGAATGATGATTCTTCGAAGATAGTGGATGTTATCTTATACAAACAGATTATTGGTTCACTAATGTACTTAACCAATATGAGGCCAGATATATGGTTTGTTGTAAACACTCTAAGTCAGTATATGGTGAAACCCAAACATATTCACCTAGTAGGATCAAAACATGCGATGAGGTACTTGAAGGGGGCATTAGATTATGGTCTTAGATATGCATTAGATGGTGAGATCATACTACATGTATTTACATAATTAGATTGGGTAGGAAGTGTCAAAGACAAAACGAGCACTTCAGGTTGTTGTTTTAGTTTGGGATCATGCATAATCTCATGGTTTAGTAAAAAGCAGTCTAGTATTACACTTAGCACGTAGAAGATGAATACATTTTAGCATGTTCATAATGTAGTGAAGAAGTATGGCTTCGCAAGATGTTGGTAGGATTATTTGATGCAGAGGTAGATGTGACTGATATCCATTGCAATAATTTGGAATCCCAAATTTAGTTAATGTCACCTCCCATTGGTTGGATTGGGTGAAGGGTACATTACACTCTTGGAGGTATTTAAAGGTGCAATACCTTCCCCCTATTCAAGGAAACGTTTCTACACTCCCACCTCCCCATCGACCACATGGGAGACCACCACTTCATGCACGTTGATGGGAATATGTGATTAGGTCAGTTGAGATCAGACACACCTTTCTCTTTCCTCCCTCTCACTCCCCTATTGCACCTCCCTCACCATTGAGAATATGTTCTGCCCCCCACTAGCACCCCCATCGCCACTAATAGGAGGTAATCCACCACAACAATCAATAGTTAGCCCTTCTCTTATATTGGAATAATCATTCATGGAAATATTGAATCTCCTATATTACTCTAATCTTATAAATGATCCCTTCCATCATGACTCTAGATGGCCAAAAATGCCAATAAATCTCCCCTTTAACATTCCCAAGTTCAAGGGAAAGCAAGGAAACAATCCAACCATCCATGTGATGCCATTACATGTTTGGTGCTCATCCAATAATGTGACAATGCACCATATCCAAGATTGATTTTTTTGGTTTATTTTCTTTACTTCTATATACTGATAGAGCTAGAATCAAGTGTGTTACAGTTACAACAAGGTATTAAGGAAAAATTCCCTTTTAAACGAGTTCAGAAGATAAGGAAAGTTCTAGGGGAGTTTTAAATCGATAAAGGATAGATTAAAGTGCAAGTTATTGCTTATTTCGCTCCAACTAATTCTCTTCTTTTATTTTGATAGGTTGATCATCAAAATAGGAGGATCCTTCAGCCCAATGGTCATAAGTGGTAATAATACCTTTTCATTCTTCTTATGCATTATATTTTTCCTTTTTAAGAGATATTTGTTATGCACGAGATGTCTTTAATTTACATCATGCCTTCTAATTAAATGGTTCTCAAAAGCATCATCCATGCCAAAGTAAGGAAAATAGGCCATAAAATTTAGGACTAGCTTCCTCGAGCCTATCCATTGTAAAACTTTATTGAACCTGTATATATCCATTTACTAACTAGGTCATAAAGATCAGGCTTTGCTTCCTACAAATGTTCGGTGTAAGTCTTTAATGTGTATGAGATGAAAGATTAATATAAAACCTATGTCCCAAATGAAGGAATTCCAGAACCTAAGTTGTGACTTAATTTTGGGAAGGGTAAAGGTTTCAAAACATGCCAAATCGTAGATAGTGTAGCGCTTCCAAGAACTGATTTTTGGTGTTAATTAATTACCGAATACATGTAGGAGATACCCTGCTTATGTGATGTCTTAACTCACCATACCTTGCAAGAATTGTTGGCACCTCTTCAACGGGTTTATGAGCTAGTAACTAAGGTAAGAAAAATATTTAATAACCACGATCAAGGGTTTTATCAATGCAAACTTATATTTACATAAGCATAACTATATCTTTACCTTTTCGTTTTCCTAAGTATTGATATATCTTTTAAGGGACCTCGTTTCCAACCGTAAGGCAAATAAAATTAAAAGTACCCATGCGAAGCTGATTGGAGGAAGATTGCACATGGCTAGGACCAGCGATTCGTCAATATTTCTTAGGGATGGTGCACACGTTTCAACTTAAGAAGGAAGTGACACATCAACTTAAGACAGCCAAACTAGATGGCATTTCCTCTTAGACCTGGTGCTAAATTAAAGGAGTTCGGCCGTAATTGGTACGAACTGACCCTTGGATCCTCCAAAGGCTCAGTTGTACCATCTCCCTATGATCTCAACCCAAGAGGTAGTCCAAGCGCTGTTCTTCAAAGGGACCGTAAGAACGAGAACAAAGGAATCATTTCTCTGTAAGGTCATTCAAGAGTTTTCTATCTGACTGAGAGGCTAAGGCCACTCTTAGTATAGCGACTTCAGCAAAGGAAGGGTATTCTTGAAGAAGAGATGCCAGATCACTAAACGTTTTGGGTATAACCCTTGCAAGCAGTAACATGGAAGCTTCTACACAGGTTTGCTGTGAATACCACACACTGTAAATATTGTTTTAATTCGGGAAAAAGTATTTCTATACGTTCTAACTTCTTCAACCTATTTTTTCCACTTTTATGGCAGGTCGTGAAGAGGTTTCCCAGACTCCCTAGCGTTTCCTTTTACTTCCGATAAGTAGAACTTTTTGCACTCTACTCTATCCTTACTGATTTGAATTCAACGATGAACAGTCAACCTCCAGGTTGAAAGTGTAAGAGGAGTGAGTCATGATTCCTTCGGCAGACAAAGCACAGGTATTTTCCTTGTTTAGACTTGGGTGTCCTCCCTGAATTTCAAGGGGTCATTTATATTATGCTATGTTGTAGCTTTGGTTTTTTTTTGAAAAAAAATAACCCTAAGCTTGTTTCTTTTAACTATTATAGGGTGTATCCAACCTGTAATAATTAGGGGCAATGTTCTTACACGTTTTTCCTTAGGATTTTCTTTTAATGAGGATGTCAAAGAATTAAAGTATCTTTCCTCCTTCATCGAAAGGCCAGGAGAAAAGATATATGAGTAGAATCTATGTTACTCTCTGAAAAATCTGGTCCTAAAGTTTTCAACCGACTCTCTGTTAAGATGTTCTTTTTAAGAAAAACCGAGATATCCACACCCCTTGTTTGTTAGTAATTGATGGTAGATATCGTCGGTTATTTCCACCTGTAAATGATAGATGTACCTAAATCTTTTTATGATTAGTTGAGAAACTCAGTGGTGTGCCACTAGGCTAAATTTTACAGACTTATATTCACCGGTTTCAAAGAGCTCTAACAATATCTAATTTAAGATTCGAGTCCTCATAGTTAGCTTCAATTATCATATTTATTTATTCGTTAATGCCTACAAATCATTTTTACTATACGCAATCTGAACAACCATATCGGAATACTTCTAGTGACAGTTATGGTGCAATTTCATGTGTGTCAATCTTTATTTTATCGATCGTGTACTAGTAGAGGATGATAAAAAAATTATGGTTAATATTGCTTCCCCAATAGTTTTTTTTTTTACTTAATGACTTTTGAAGTGAATAATCCCACAAGTCCACTAAATTTTGGGGAAGAGAACTTCCTTTGAAGGTTGAAAGGGTTATTCCCTGATTATTTTATTGATTTTCGGAACCAAACTTATCCCAGTAGAAAGCTTAAAAAGACAGCCACGATAGGGAAGGTAGGTTGACCATCGCCCAGCCTTTAATGTGGAGTATTTAACACTCAGGGCAAGAATTAGGTTATGTTTTTTATCCTCCAAAGTAATAAAATGATCATCTTTCAAGTCGTAAAGGTTCAATGATTCTTTCCTAATACCCCTTTTAGATTTTTATAGAAATAATAAACCTTTAAGTGCAGTATCCATAAAATTCCTTTACCTAAATATTTTCTGTTTAAAACTAATGTACTAGAATTTATCAGGGTATAGTAGATCAGGGTTACTAAAGCTTTATCTTTGATATCTATGGCTACTCATTCTTCTGAAACCTAAAGTACTCAAATCTCATAACCAAAATTCCTCAGTAACAAAATTCAGTGCCAAAACTGTATATACAACTATAGAATGTTCATCTGATGCCGTTTTTAATTATCCTTTTCATACAGTCAATATTAATACCCTAGAATTAACAACATACAACAAAAGGTATCATTCAGGCTTGCTCCTGCATTCAAATTCCATATCCTGGACAAAACTATATATTTGAGATTGAGATCCACATGTAGTTAGATACAATACATAACATCACCATTCAGAATAAATAACCACAAAAATCTATAGAAACCTGTAAATCTGGAGTCCCAAATGTAGTGGAAACAACCATGTTCCTCCCAACCATAGATTAGGTTCAACTTGATGCTTCCCAATCACCTTGAGCTAAAACGTGCATGCCAATAGTAGGGACACTTAATGAGAGTTTCAAAACTCAGATCTCATTCTCACAGTCTTTCCTAACACCATGTGCTCACGCAACAAGAGTTTATGTGCTTAGCATACTAAGCAGCGTCTTTCCTGCCCCATATGCTTCCTTTTTATGGATTTTTGCCTAGGTCTTTTTTTCCATTAGCAGTCGATTCCTCACATAATTTTTGGACGTAATTAAAATACCTAATTTCCAGGGGATGCCCAATTCCATAACTGCACTTCTGACACCTGTTCCAGTTTCCCTGAAGTTAGCCTGAGTTGCCCTTTATTGTTTCATGCATGTTTCCTCTTTTAACCTAACCATTTCAACTTTATTCTTTTCAAAGTTTAACCCTAAGGTTTTATTACATCAGTCCTTCTAGGACTCCTTGGCAGATATTTTCATCAGCCAACTTTATTAAACACTAAAAAAAATAAACTCTTAATTGAAAGTTTGCATTTTGGGGGATGTTACATCCTCTCCCCATTATTTTTGAACACTGTCCTCAGTGTTCAGTCTTCTTCCATTGGATCTGGGAACAAGTTAGGATACTTTATTCGCATTTCTTCCTCCAGTTCCCAAGTCACCTCCTCAAGACTAAAGTGCTTCCATTGCACCTTTACCTGGGCAATGATTCGGTTCTAAAGTGTTGTTTCTTTCTTGTCCATAATGCATAATGGTTCCACTTGAAATTCTCCTTTTGGTTCCACTTGTACCACATTCCAATAAATTGTGTGAGCGGAATCGTGGATATACCTCTTTAATAATGAAACATGAAATACATTATGAATATTTAAATGAACTGGTAGTGCTAGTTTATATGCTACATGTCTGATTTTTTCTAGGATTTGGAAAGGTCCAAAGAATCTCGGAGCTAGTTTTGTGTAGCTTCCTAGCTTGAGGGAACTCTTTTTGGGTTTGACCTACACATATACGTGGTCACCCATAGAAAACTCTTTATGTTCTCTCTTTAAATACGCATAGCTCTTTTGACGATCTTGAGCCCTCTTCATGTTTTTCTGCACTTCACGAACCGTCTGTTCCATTTCTTGTAGCAAGTCGAGTCTGATTAGTATTCGGTCCACAAGGTTATCCCAACTGACTGGGGTAGTGCACTTCTTCCCATACAATATTTCAAATGGGCTCATTTTTTATGAGGCTTGGTAACCATTGTTATAAGCGAATTCCACCAAATGTAAATAGTCATCCCACTTAGTGGGTTTTTTCATGACGTACATCCTCAACATGTCCTCTATGATTTAATTTGTACGTTCTGTTTTCCCATCTATTTCGGGATGGTAACTCATGTTGAAATTAATCCTGGTTTCTAAACCTGCAATTAATGATTTCCAGAAATTTGACGTGAATTTTACATCCCTATCCGAGATTACCATTTTTGGCACTCCATGTAATCGAAATATTTCTTTTAAAAATACGCCTGTAATATCTGCAGCCTTAGGTGTTGATTTCACTGGAATGAAGTGTGCATAATTTCTTAATTTGTCAACCACTACCATGATGGAATCATGTTGTTTCTATGTTCTAGGTAAACCAATGATAAAGACTAGAGATATAATCTCCCATTTCCACTCAGGAACTGGTAAAGGATGTAGTAAACCAGCCGGATGTCTATGTTATGTTTTGACCTTCTGGCACTCCAAGCATTTAGACAGATACTCGACTAAATAAAAATTTAAACCTAGACAAAATAATTGCTTTCTCAGATTAGTTATCATTTTTTGGTAGCTGGGATGACCTGCAAACAAGATTTTGTGCATCTCATTCAAACTAAAAATTGTGATTTCCAAATTTTTAGGCATGTACAATATATCTTTAAACCAAAGAATGCCTATTTGGTCGAACTTGAAATCTGTCCCTTTTAAGTTTACCTCATTACTCTGTATTTCACTACGTAGCTTTGTATATTCATCATCATGTGTACTTGTTGTTTTTACTTTATCCATGAGGTCTCTCTTGGGATAACTCATTATTACTTCGTACACTTCATGTGTTCTTTGACTAAGTGCATCTGCAACCTTGTTTTCTTTACCTTTAATATGTCTTACCTCAAAATCAAACTTGCTGAGGAAATCCATCCATATTTCTTTCCTGGAATTCAGCCCTGACTGTGTAAACAAATTTTTCACACAGGTATTATCGGTTAGCAACAAGAATTTATTCCCCAGCAAGTAATGGCACCACATTTTTAAAGCATGTACCATAGCCGTTAATTTCGTGTCATGAACCACATATTTATGTTCATGTTCTTTTAGCTTACGAGGTTCGTGACATACCACATGTCCATCCTGAGACAACACTCCTCCTACTCCCTCTTTGCCACTATCTGTGCAGACCGTGTAGTCTTGGTAAGGGTCTAATACTTTTAGGACAAGTGCTTTGGTTAATAATTCCTTAAGTCTGTCAAAAATTTCTTGACATTTTGATGACCAAACAAACTTTACTCCCTTCTTTTGCAGGGAGGTAATAGGATAGGCAATTCTTGAGAACCCTTCAATAAATCTTCAATAATAGCTAGTAAGTCCCATGAATGATCGAATATTAGCTACATCCTTGGGTACTGGCTAGTCAAATATTTCCTTGACCTTTTGTGGGTCTACCACAATTCCATCCTTTGATATAACATAACCTAAGTACTGAATTTCAGTTTTGAAAAACTCACACTTTTCCAGCTTGGCATACAGTTGGTGCTCTCTCAAAGTTTGCAGTACAATCCTTAGGTGTTGTTGATGTTTTGCTTCTGCTTTAGAGTATATTAAGATATCATCTATGAAAATCAACACAAACTGATCTAGATACTTCTTAAAAATACCATTCATTAGGCACATAAACATGGCAGGGGCATTTGTTAAACCAAAGGGGATCACTACGAATTCATAGTATCCACAAAGGGTCCTGAAAGCTGTCTTGTGTATGTCCTCCTTTTTAATTCAGATATGGTGGTAGCTAGATCATAATTCCAACTTGGAGAAAATGATCTCTCCCCCTACTTGATCAAACAGATCATTTATTAGGGGTAGCGGATACTTATTCTTTATGGTTACTTTGTTTAGTTGCCTATAGTCAATACAAAGTATTAAGGTTCCATCCTTTTTCTTAATGAACAAGACCGATGCACCCCAGGGAGACACACTAGGCCTTATATATCCCTTCTCTAATATCTCTTGTAACTGAATTTTTAGTTCAGTCAACTCTGGAATACTCATCATGTAAGGCATTTTTGACACTGGTGCAAACCTGGGTACAATCTCAATGGAGAAGTCAATTTCTCGTTGAGGGGGTAACCCTAGTATTTCCTCTGGAAATACATCAGGGAATTCACCTATGACATGATGCTTGTTTAAATATGTTTGATGTAAGTGCAGATCCTTTCTGACATGGTTGTTGGATGTGTTCCTCCCATGGTCAGATGTAAGTGCAAAGCCTTTCTGACATGGTTGTTGGATGTGTTCCTCCCATGGTTAGATGTAAGTGTAGAGAATTTCTGACATGGTTGTTGGATGTGTTCCTCCCATGGTCAGATGTAAGTGTAGAGCCTTTTTGACATGGTTGTTGGATGTGTTCTTCCCATGGTCATATGTGAGGGCTGGGCATTTCCTCGGATGGTAGATGGCGTGTCCTACCATGCCGATGGATTTGAGTGTTGGGAAGGACTTTTTGACATGGTTGTTGGATGTGATCCTCCTATGGTTAGATATAAGTGATGAAGAATATAAATACCTACATGGAGGCTATGCCTACAACCATCTTGAAAAAGGGTTGACTCGGTAGAAATTTCTATGATGAGTAGAATTGAGAGATAGCACCATTTATTCGAGATAGCATAATCAGTGATGATCCAGCTTTGGTGATGATCTAGTGATGATCCAACGACGAAGACTTGTGTTGATGAATTGTGTTGAGAGGATACCTTCCTAGTTAAGAGGGAGTGTTGATGTATTTATAACTTCGGAATGTATTCACTTGTGTATTTCATATATTGTATTTGAGTAGTGCCCAATGTTCCTATCGGGAGAATCATTAATGTAAACAATTCATGTAATTTCATAGAGGTTAACCCTCCTTGTTGATCAGGAGAAAAAGTCCCCACAGCTGTGGGGCACTAGGGTTATTAGACTCTTCTAGAGAATTCGGCCGTGGTGAGTTAATGTCAAGTTAGAAACTAGTATAAATAGAGAGTGAGCCTCTCTATTTACAACACACACACTCACCCAACTATAGCGCATAGGTGAGAGAAGAGGAGCTCACACAAGTGAGAGAGAGAACAATTGTTGGAGATCATCTTTCTGTCTTTGGGTTTTACAGCTGCCATTGGTGCTCATTCTATATTTGAGGAAGTTGTAGGGTTTTCTCCTTTATGGTTTCCCTGAGTAAAATATTTGTGTTTATTGTCTCTTGTGATTTATTTTTGTGCATGTTATTCTCTTAGATAAGATCCTAAGATCATATTTCTTAAATGATAAAAATCTAACATGAGAGATGTCATGCCTTGAAGGTTGGCCTTACTCAGTTGAAATATTACTTGATTGATTCCGGAGAGTCCAACCACATGGTTTCCTCCAAGGAATCCTTCTCCACTCTTACTCTATCAGAAGGACCTAGCATTCACATGGGAGATGAATCCCAAATTCCAACATCAGGAAGAGGTTCAGTTAAAATCTAGCATGGTGAGTTCAAAATATCATGAGAGATGTCATGCCTTGAAGGTTATCCTTACTCAGTTGAAATATTACTTGATTGATTATGTAGAATCCAACCACATGGTTTCCTCCAATTAATCCTTCTCCACTCTTAGTCTATCAGAAGGACCTAGCATTCACATGGGAGATGAATCCCAAATTCCAATAGGAGGAAAAGGTTCAGTTAAAATCCAGCATGGTGGCTTCAAAGATGTTCTTTGTGTGCCCTCATTTGTAGCTAATTTATTGTATATTTATTAGATGAACCATAAAGGATCTCCCAAGAGAGTTACACTTGACTCTGACTTAGTTGAAATCACATAAAAATATACTAGAAATCTCATAGCGAAATGTATTTCCAATCATGCCACTAAGGCTTATGAGTTCAAAAATTCTCTCAGACAGAAGATCATGAGAGATGTCATGCCTTGAAGGTTGGATTTACTCAGTCAAAATCTTACTTGATTGATTCTGGAGAATCCAACCACATGGTTTCTCCAAGGAATCCTTCTCCACTCTTAATATCAGAAGGACCTAGCATTTGCATGGGAGATGAATCCCAAATTCCAGCAGCATGAAGAGGTTTAGTTAAAATCCAGCGTGGTGAGTTCAAAAATGTTCTTTATGTGCCCTCCCTTGTAACTAATTTATTGTATATTTATCAGATGAACCATACAATATCTCTCAAGAGAGTTACATTTGAACCTGACTTAGTTGAAATCACATAAAAAGATACTAGAAATCTCATAGCGAAAGGTATTTCAAATCATGCCACTAAGTCTTATGAGTTCTCACATTTTTTGTCTGTTTCACCTCCTACAGCTCTATTGACTCATGCTAACAACACTATCAAGATATGGCAAGAGATTTTTGGGCATCTCAATTTAAAATATCTCCAGCAACTCCACAATGATATAATGGTTGAAGGCTTTCCTCTCATCCAAACTTTCGATGGAGTATGTCCTAGTAGCTTGGTAGGTAAGCATCCAAAGAAGAGGTATGAAGTTGGGAAGTCACATAGAGCTTCCTCTATACTTGATTTGATACATAGTGATGTGTCAATACTAATTCCTACAACATCAATTAATGGTTCCAGGTATTTCCTTTCTTTTATTGATGATTGTTCAATCTTCTGCTGGATATATTTTAGGATTCAGAAATCAGAAGTATTTGGAATTTTTAAAGATTTTAAAGCAATTATTGAGAATGGTTTCAAGAAAAAGATCAAGTTTATAAGATCAGATAATGGAGGTGAATACATTAAAAGATATTTCCAGCAATATTGTGAATCAAAGGGGATTTGAATGGAACACTCAGTTCCATACACACCACATCATAATGGTGTGGCTAAGAGGAGAAACATATCATTGAAGGAGATGGAAACATGTCTTCTCCAAGCCAAAAATCTTCCCCCTTCTCTTTGGGCAGAAGCTATAAACTATGTTTCATACATACAGAATAGACTACCTCATAAATCAATAGTTGGGGCCACTCCATTCGAAGCACTAATGTATCTCACTTGAGAGTTTTTGGTTCCAAAGCTTGGTCCAGAATACCCATTGATAAGAGAAATTATTTCCAAGCCCAGAGTAGCAAATTCATACTACTGGGATATGCAGAGGATGCAAAACCATACAAGTTGATGGTGGTTGCAACTAGGAAATGGTTCATTGAGCTCAATGTTCAGTTTGGATAAGATCAGTTGTTTGATCTACCACCATCCAAAGAACA
>LPNX010075471.1:815629-850757 GCA_001517045.1 Pseudotsuga menziesii | reverse complement strand
AAATTTATCAATTTTGGTCATTTATCCCTTGAAAAAAACTGTGGTGACCAAAAATTTTGGTCTCCTGGTCGCTAATCTCTCATTTTCCACTAGTGTAATGTAAAATGTAAACCCTAGAAGATTTAAACATAAATAAAACACATAGGGTTAGAACATATAATGTGAACCCTTTCCTAATTCATCCATCTTTCATTCTAGAAAAATAGAATATGCAGTATAGGATCTCATACCTCTAATCTGAAGCTTCTTTAATGGCTGAACCTACACACTCAAATAACCAACATTAACAATCCTAGGCAAATATGACCTCTGTATTAGATGACCGAATCACCCGGGAACTACCACATTCCACCCAACCATGACCGGTAACCATTCCTAGTTTCAATCCGGATCCCCTCGAGATGGAATTCAACATGCAAGTAGCTTAGAGATCCTAAGGTAGGGTTTCCCATATCGTATATCAAGTCTAGATCAATTCTCCTTTTCCTTCCAGGAAATTGTTCTTCAATAATTCACTTGAGAGAAAAACAAGTAGAATAATGACTCCCACAAGATAGATTAGAACCCCAAGCATTTGCTTGTCTTAAGACTTTAGAGACAAAATTTTCAGTCAAAGGGACAGTTAAATCAAGAAACCTTGCTTTCTTGATTCAACCCGTTTTAATTAATTTGTGGTAATTTTTAATACTTTAACTTAGGAACTTTGAACTAGTTCCTAATTAGACATTTGTAGGTATTGTACTATTTATTATATTTTAATAATAAATAACAATGGATGTCCAACTTTTCTTTCTTTCTTTCATCATTAATATTATTACTATATTTATTCTTTATACATACCATGTATAAAATACATAATAATATAACATTTGTTAACATTTTTCTTTGGGCATCATATACCATGATCACTAGACTTTTGAAACTTATTCATTAAGGTCAAATAGGTAGATGGTTAGGTCTACTAGGATAGGAAACTCAATACATCCTTGCATGTTGTATTCCCTCGTATAACATGGTATTTCTTTAGTACTTGATGAGAATACATAAATTCAAAATTTCATTTAATCACTTATAAATAAGTATGGTGAGATCAATATTTTTCTCGAGTTGTTTTCACTCAGAAATTATTAAATTATTTTCAGTAACTCCTAGCGCTTACCGGAGCCCATACTCAATGCTTAAACAAGGAGTTACAAACTCAGTGCAATTACAGAGCTCTTCACTCAACACTAATTCTAGGATGTACATGTACTATAGACCTAGGGATACAATGGCCAAGGATCCAACGCTCCATAGCTTATGCTCAACATCAACATGGAAGGCTCCAACGCTTATTCCCAACACTTCCAATTATATTTTCATGTGTTCCAGAGCTTCTTGTTTAACATAAAATATTAATTACCCATGTTCTCTAGAGCTCCTCGCTTAACACAAAACATCAATTACCCATGTGCTCCAGAGCTCCTCGCTCAACACAAAAAATCTCATCAATCATGTGCTTAAAGGTCCACTCCCAACACAAACAAGCATATATATATATATATATATATATATATATATATATATCATCAATAATTGGATTAATCCCAATATATAAAACAAATCATCATGTTCATATGTAGTGGAGTCTTCGATCCAATATATCAAAATTAAATATCAAGATAACATCATAATCAATAGGCTCTCACCTATAAGTGTTAGGTCTGAAATTCGGGATATTACATGTATATATATATATATTGTTCATCACATGGCCTTCTCCTTAAGGGAAGCTTTGTCCTCAAAAATTTATTGAAGACAAGGATTATGTCTAATTTCCTCTATGTAATGACATATTATCGATCTTTGTGTTAGTAACTACAACTCACGATGAAACAAAACGATATGAGTTATGAATTCCCAAGAAAAAATGACGCAGTGTTTGTGAAGTTGTCCACCTAAGGCCTATCTTCATTGGATTTTTTTGTTGATCGCTTTGTTGGATGGAATTTCTTGTTTTCTTTTTATCTTATTCAGTTTGTTTTCTTTCTCCTTCGAAATCATACAATCTTCATTTATGTTCATTTTGACTATGTCATTGGTCAAAATGTTTTTTATGCTTTCGGTGTTGATAAGGAGTTTTTTTTTGTTGTTTTTTAACTGGAGTGGCTTCTTGTTCCTTAAATAGAATTTGTTTGCCTGAGATTTTAGAGGCTTCCTTCTATATTTTCTCTAATTTGTTCTCTAATAGAGCGTTATTACTATAAAACTTTTCGAACCTTTCTACTTGTGGATTTTTGTCTTCTTTTAACTCTTTGATTTTCTCTTCTAGTTCTTTATTAATATTTCTCATGCAATGATTTTCTTTTTTCTTTTCTATAATTTTTCCTATGAAGTCTTCATTAACTTGTTATGACTTTCGAATTGTCTTTAACTTCTTGATACATGTAACTAGAGTCTTGTTATGATTATTTAGTTGAAATACTTCTTCACTCTTGCTTATTAATGTATTATTTCTTTTTGTAATTTCCGACTTGTGTGCCCTTATAATGTCGCCGTATTTTTGTTGGATTTCTTTCATCTATTTCTGATGTCAACATATCTCATATTCTTAACTTTCTAATTTTCTATGGACTTTCGCAATTTCTTTATCTTTGTTGTTCAAGAGCACGTTCAAATGTGTTAGTTCTTAATTTTATTTATTGTCGTCAACTTACTTCTTGATACCTTGGTTTTGTGATTTTTTATTGAGACACTTTAAATCCTCAATCTATGTGAACAAATCTTCCAATTCTTTTTATTTTCCTGAATATCTCTTGTCTTTAAATTCCTTTTGAAAGTTTTGTAAGTCGATTATTATTTGTAATCTTATATTTTCATTTTGAAAACACACCAATTCATCTTCTAATTTTTTTATATTAATATATGAACCATAATGCATGGTTACGAATGGACTTGTATTCTTCTGAAAATGTTAGATTCTCTTTGATTATGCTGCTTCCTCGATAATTTGGTCTTCAACATTTTTGACAGTAAATTTTCTCCCTTTGACTTGGATTTTTTGTTGGTCATTTGTCTTTGACTCGTTTGATATGAGGTAGAATCAAGGGTATGATAACCCCTAATGTAGTTCTATTGGAAGGAATTCTTCTTTAAAATCTAACTTATTCTATTCTTAAAAATTCTTTGTGGATTGTGTGTAGACAGGGTGGTTTGGAAGAAGGAATGTTACCCTCCCCACCCAAGTTCAAATATTGGGGATTGTTTTTTATAAAAAATAAATATTAAGCCTTGGGACTCACCCTTATAATATATTTTCTTAAATATGCTTGGAATAAACTTTAACTTTTATCAATCTAAAAATACAATTGATCCTTCACTCTATAATTTAATTCTTTTTCCTTTATCATAAAACCCATTTTTATTAATGTAATGGTTAAAAAAAAACAAGTGTGCTTTCATAATACAATGGGTTGTTATTTTTTTCTCCCTTCTCTTCTTCTTTTTACGTTTCTGATTCGATGACTTGTTTATAAAACCACATTTGGTTTTATAAACCTTGTATTGTTGTTTTTTTCATTCTTCTTCTTTTTATTGTTTTACCTCTTTTATTTTCCTTCTTGGTGAAAGACAACAATTTTAGGGAAACCCTAGGATAATGGTTAAAAACCAATTACACAAAGTGTAAATAATGGCGAAGGGCCGGATCACTATAATACCAATGTAATATATCTATTAAGATATTCTCGAAAGTTGTCTCAATTAAATAGTTCCATGTTGGATACTTATATAAGAGTAAATATGAATATTAATGATTAATTACACAAGAAATGATGCTTGTATAAATACCCATGCAAGAGTTTCCTTCGCGATGAGACACCACCTTTCATAAGGTGCCTCTTCATATACCTTTTTATTTAATTATTTAATTAATTTACCAATATTTTTAATATTTGTTAATGTGTGTGTGTGTGTGTGTGTGTGTGTGTGTGTATATACATCACGTTATATAACTAGGTTGTGATGTATGTTTTATATTATAGACAAAATATTATTTGGCCATTGATAATATCTTGAAGAATAGTCTTTGGGGACTCTCTCTTAGTAATTAAACAACAAAAATAAAAGTAATAGGCTCTCATCAAATCAAAGAATTCAACATCAAAAAAGATTCCAAGCTGATGTAATTTGAAGAAAATTAAAAATTTATCCTTAATAATAACTAAGAGGGTGATAAACTAGAAAATGAAGCAAATATATTGGATAAAGGTGTCATCTCCACATATACTTAGGTGCATCTCATCAATATAGAATTAATCCTTATTTGTGCCCTTATTATATTAATTTGGAGCTTTCCACGGGGGAATATTATCATTAATCATCCTAACTACAATTTCATGGGAATTCACAAGTGATTGAACCATGCAAGGAAAACAGTTCCAAATTTATGAATTTTTTCTATACCATATGCACTCTTTCTTTTTAATGAAAATTTTCCGCAACATGATTCCACATTTATATGCTATTTAACAACTCATAAAAATAGGAATTTAAAAATATATATATAATAAATCATATCTCACTACCATATGTACTTTTCTTTATAAAGTTCTTGGCTGAAATTCAAAGTTAATTTTCTTATATTCTATTAATTATTAATTCTTAAGAATAAATACCTGAAATTTTAAACTAAATGTATATGTCCAGTTCATAGTGGTAATATAGTATTGATATATAAAATGATTGGTTGACAAGTGATATTGATTCATTTCACAACTTTTTTACCTTCACTTTCCAAAAATATAGATTGTTACACTTGTGTTTCCTATATCAAATTTTGGGGATACATTGGTATACTTATGGTTATTAATTTCCATATTGAATCTAATAGATGAAATGAACATTAAAATAATTGTAAAACATGCTTTAGAGGCTTTCTCAACTAGTCAGTTTAAAGAGTTATAATAGTATGTAGAAGAAATGTTTCTTCAATACAATGTTTTTTGAATAAAAATTATTTTTGCATGAATTTCTATTGGTGTAACATATTAGAAACTAGTTATAAATAGTTATTGAAACAATATTTTAGAGAGATTGTGTTGTTAAAGTCAAAACTTGATTTTTTGTTTATGCCATTGGAATATGTTTTCCATGAAAATTGTGGATCTGATTTATATTCTCACAATTAACCATGATTTCTATAAGAAAGGAGATCTTATCCATAACGATAACTCTTATGGAATAGATTGAGAATCAATCTCAAAATTGAATAGATAAACCTCATTAATCTTCTATTTGATCATTATGACCACTAATAATGTGTTCAAATTAAAGCATTGTCTCTACATGTGATAAAATGACATGAATATCTAGTTGATGTTCCAATAGTGAAATAGTTATGCCAATAGTGAAATAGTTGTGGTATATAATGGAAACACATTATGGTTGTTAGTAGATGTTTTCACTAAAAAGGATTCATAAAATTGCTCATGTAAACCTCTTTATGTTCTAGAGAAAAAGTGATCTAAAGAATTTTACTAATGTTTGTCCTTATTCTTGATTGGATTAGACACATAGTTGTTTCATTAAAGCATAAATTTTATCTTTTAAAATTTAGGTATGTGTTTGAAAGATTAAGAAAATGAAATACCACGGTATTTTTAGATTTATGTAGTAGTTGCTTGGGTTAAAGAATGTTATTCTTTTGTATTGATCTTTATATGGAAAAAATACTTCATTTTGTTCAAACCACTATTTTACATTCAATTAGTTTTATAATTATATTTCAAAATTAAGTAATATGCATATATTTCAATATGTAATGATTACTTGATCAAGTTTTAGATATATTTGGGTAATGTATTAAAAGTGATATCATAGTTTAAGATTATTCTTATTCACGATATAAGGATAATAATTAATACTAAGATGTGTATTGATTTTATCTTAATGAAATGGATTTCTTTTTCCTTGTCAAATGGAAAATATTATTTATTCTAGCTTGTCAATACAGTATGATTAAGGAAATAATAGCCATTCCAATTGAAATATTACTTTGCACTTAAAATTGTATATTTTAAATTTGTTGTACTACATGCCATGATAAAAATTACGCATCAAGGCACACAAATTGAGCATAAACCCAACTATAGCTACACCCAAGGTTTTAGTGAACTTTTAATTTCTCATTATAGACACCAGAACTTAATCCATGATTAATGACTGACCTATTGTTTTTGTAATCCAATACTTGATTGATCTATAAACTCTTGTGGATATTCCACTAGAATAGCTTACAATAACAATTCTTATAGCTTAGTTCTTATAGCTTAGAAGGATTCACACAATAGAATAAGATATTTCTTGATAAAACCTACTATGGGGGGAAGCCCAAACTAGAAATGAGGACTATGCATTTCTCTTATATATAGCATGCAAATACAAAGAAATGAGTCCTTTCTATGGATTTACCTATGACTCCATGGACAGAATGGCTACTCTACGATCCCATACCTTCTTTGTTATGCTCAAGGTTTTTCTCTAATATGCATTCCTATGTTGTTTCTCAACTATGGAACAATGCAATAACATCATAAGAATGGAACCCCATATTCTCCTAGAAAGCGTAAATTTAACATAACATGATAGTCATCTAGGGTTAGTTTAGGGTTTTTACATGCCTTGATTCTTGATTAGGGTTAGGTTTTTTGGAACTTCTAAAATGTTCTTGAAATTTCATATGAGACCAACTCTACATGTGTTAGAAATTAAAGTTGATGTGGAATCGATTAGGTACCATGGTGGTCAACTTGTGCCATATGCGTAAATCTCACATACAACACAGTTTAAGTCATTCTTGGATTATTGGAAATGTATCCAACTATAGAATTATGTGAAGGGGCATTGCAAAGAAATGGACTTTGTTACACCCAAAAACATTATTTAGACCCTTGATTAGGCCCCAAAAGGTTATGCATCCCAAATATGAAAATCTATCATTTTACCAAAATGGGCCCTACAAACCAATTCATTAAATATCTATAAACTCAAAAAGAACATAAATAAATGGAAAATTTTATATTGATCTATTTCGGATCACACCTCCCCATTTTGGGAGGCCTTTGATCCCAAAAATATTTTATTGAATGAGGAGTGGAAACTATACCTCTACCTTCTCCTTGGAGTACCATTTAGCCTTGCATGTATGTTTTCCTTTCAATCCCACCTATGAGGGTTCATATTGTCGTATCTTGGTTGTTATGGACTTCTTCCGAAAAATTGTGTTTTCTTAGAACTATTCCTAAGCTTCTAGTGCTACGTCTCTATAAAAGGTTTGACATGTTCAAGTTCTTGGTAAAAAAATGGAAGTTCTATAATAATTATCTCGTACCTTTTCCAACACTTCAAAAGGACCATATTGTAATGGATTGATCTTCTTACTATGAAATTGAACTCTTTGCTTATTTAAGTTCAATTGTAGTGTGTCTCCCACCTTGAATGTTTTCTCAACCCTTTGTTGGTCATCTCTTTCCTTGTACTTTTCCTATTAATTATTTAATGTATTTTGTATGTGTATGCAATGTATCGAAATAGTTAGAATAATTTGCCTCTTGTATTAAAAACATAAGATGGCGGAGTTCACGTTGAGAGGTCAATTGATGAGAATTTATGTTCACTCAACAAAATACTTATATTGTTTTCATTGACCCTACAAATAACATCTCCCCAGTGAGTATTGACTAGTCAAGCACCTATCTACACTCGACAAGTACTCATATAGATTCCACTAAGAATGTAACTTATCCAAATAAATTATCCTTTATTTAATCATGATTAATTAATGTTTACTTACAAAAATAAAAATGCATGATAAACTTATCAAACAACCTACCTAATAGGTCATTTCCTCCACACCATATTAAATATCACATGTTAATTAATATGTGTAATGAATATCTTACAGGCTTAGAATACATACCATTTATAATGTAATATCCCCCAATAGATAAACATTTTTGTAATAATTCAATTATTGTTTTATTTTTTTAATGAGATTGGATGGTTTTGGAAACTGACAACTGGTCCTTGGAGGACAGATGTAACTAAAACATTATGCTTTTAATAAAAACATGAATGATGGGGACAACCATGTTGAAGAAAAGACTATGCATGTGAGAGTGGGGGGCGTGAAGAGTCAACCTTAGGGAGGCTACACCAAGAATGAGAATTCTCGTATGAAACTGGACATGCCCTAAGGAATCAAGGGTGTAGTGGGAGGCATAAATTCCATGAGGAATTGGCCTTTAGTTACAAAATACCTAAGGAAAAAAAAACTATACGAAGGAATCATATGGGAGGAGGAAACACGCTGCTTAGTATGATGGGGATAAGATTCAACTCTTGTTGTGTGAGCACTCTGTGTTAGGAAAGACTCAAAGAAATACTTGTTGCATGAGAACTCTCTGTTACGTAAGTGTTTTCTCATTGGATAATTGTACCTCAGGTTGGATGTCACCACTCTTGGCATGAATATTTTATCTCACGGGTGATTGAGGGAAGACAACATATGTGCGTAATCTACGATTGGGTGGAACGTGGTTGTTCCTTCTTCATTCATCTTGTCATATAACCAGGTTTCTTTAATGTTTATTTTTTGCAAAATGTTGGTCTCAGGGTATACTTGTATATGTGTGAATGTATGTTTTCAATGCTAATGAAATGATCAGCATATCTCTTACGTTTCTAGATGAAATTTTTTGCTTATGAGATAGTAACTCATGCTTTGTTTTTGCTTGACTTAGATCTGCATCTAGTTATATGGTTTGTATTAGTATAATATATAGTTCTCTGTAAAGAATTTACTTGAATGTTTTATGGATTCATTGGTAATGCTCAAATGTAAGGGATCCCATATAGGGAAGATTAAATTTCTCTTTCTGGATGTAAACCCTTCCAAGCCTAGGGAAGTACTTGTTTAATACTTTTAATCCTTGAATGATTGTGAAGCTATGAGAGAAAATTTTGATGCCGAATTATTCCTGAAAAAACCACTGTTGAGAACCTTTTATAACCCCCAAGCCTGAACTCATTTTAAGAAATGAACTCTACCTAACGAAACGAGGTCAACAAAGGTTGTTAATCCCTTGGTTTTACCCAAGAAAACTCAGGAAAACTAAGTAAAAATCTAGGGGAAAAAGTCGATGCGGGACCCAGTGGAGCACCAGTTTTATTTGTTCAGAAAAATGATAGACTTTATGACCTTGCATCAAATACATACAACTAAATAAAGTAACCATCAGGAACAAGTATCCTCTGCCTCAGATTAACAATCTGTTCGATCAGGTAGGGGGAGATAAAATCTTATCCAAGTTATATTTGTGGTATGCTTATCACCATATCATGATTAAGGAAGAATATGTTAATAAAACAACCTTCAGGACCCTATACAGGAACTATGAATTCGTAGTAATTCCTTTCGGCTTAACTAATTCCCCTACTATATTCATGTGTCTAATGAATACTATTTTCAACAAGTATCTAGATCAGTTTGTGTTAATTTTCATTGATGATATCCTGGTCTACTCAAGGACAAAATAAGAACACCAAAAACACTTCAGAATCGTACTATAGACCCTAAGAGACCACTAGTTGTATGCTAAATTCGAGAAATGAGAATTATTTAAGAAAGTAATTTAGTACTGAGGACATGTCATCTCAGAAAAAAGGGATCACAGTAGATCCACGAAATATAAAGAAAGTTTTAGAATGGCTTGTTCCTAAAGATGTCACTGACATTAGATCGTTCATGGGGCTCACCGGTTACTAATGGAGGTTCATCTAAGGATTCTCAAGGATAACTTAACCCATTAATTCCTTACAAAAGAAAGGAGTAAAATTTGTATGGTTCTCGAAGTGTCGGAAGAGATTTGAAAATATAAAAATATTATTAACCATGGCTCCAATATTAAAGGTGGTTGACCCATTTAAAGAGTACAGAGTATATATAGATGTTAGTAGGGAGGGATTGGGGAGTGTATTGTATCAAGAAGGTCATGTTGTATGCTACGAATCTCGTAAATTGAAAGAACATGAGAGAAATTATTTTGTACATGATCTAGAATTGGCAGTGGTATTACATTCCTTAAAAGTGTGGTGTCACTACCTGTTAGGAAAGAAATTCCTCTTCTTGACAGATAACACATGTGTCAAGAATATATTTACTCATCCTGGACTTGATTCTAGGAAAGCAATATGGATGGCCTTCTTAATTGAATTCGATTTTGAAGTAATGCATATCAAAGGTAAGGAAAATAGGGTGGATGATGCACTCAGTCAAAGACCTCATGAAGTGTATGAGATCACTTTGAGACAACAAGAAACTGATCTATTGAGAAGAATAAAAATAGATAGCATACATGATGCTGACTATATAAATTTAATGAACAAGCTACAAAAAGATGAGGTAAATTTAAATGGAACAAAATTCAGAGTAGACTAGAAAGGGTTAATTCGGTTTAAGGAGAGAATATAAATTTTTGATGTTGCAGATTTAAAGTTGGTTATTCTAAATGAGATACACAAACCTACTTATGGAGGACATCATGGTCTCTGAAAGATAATAACAGCCCTCAGGAAGCAATTCTTTTGGCCCATATTAAAGGCATATTTAGTTGATTATTTATCTAAATGTTTGGAATGTCAACAGGTGAACGATGAACATCAACATCCAACAGGTTTGTTACAACCTTTGCCAATTCCTAAGTGGAAATGGGAGGTAATATCCTTGCATTTCATCGTAGGTTTTCCTTCAACACAAAAGAAACATGATTGAATTACGGTTGTAGTAGATAATTTAAGCAATTCTACTCATTTTATTCCTGTGAAGACAACTTACAAAGCTATCAATATTGCAGAAATATTCCTGAAGGAGATATTCAGACTTCATGGAGTACCGAATATGGTAATATCCGACCGGCATGTTAAGTTTACGTCAAACATTTGGAAATCATTGTTTGTATGGTTAGAAACCAACATAAATTTCAGCACTAGTTATCACCTTGAAACAGATGGACAAAAAAACACAAAGAAATCGAGTCATCAAAGGCATGCTAAGAATGTATGTCATTGAAAAACCCACTAAGTGGGGGGACTATTTACATCTAGTGGAGTTTGCATACAAAAATGGTTATCACGACTGAAATAAAATGAGCATGTTCGAGATCATATATGACAAAAAGTGCACTACCCCTGTTAGCTGGGATAGCCCCGTTCATCATCTGATGGTAGAAATTGAAATGTTACAAGACATGGAATAAATTGTTCAAGAGTTGCAAATGAACCTAAAAGTGCCACATGATCACCAAAATAGTTATGCTGACTTTAAAAAGACAACACAAATAGTTTAATATTGTAGACCACATCTACCTCTAAGTCAAACCTAAAAAGGGCTCCCTTAAAGTGGGAATATGTACTTTATTAGCACCATTGTTTTGAGAACCCTTTAAAATATTGGAAAGGATTGGAGCCATGGCATACAAACTTGCTCTTCCTTCTCACTTGAGAATCCATAATGTTTTTCATATTTCATTACTGAAGAAATATATACATGATTCCACTCATATCATTGACTGGAATGTGGTGCAAGTGGAACTAGAAGGAGAATTTTAAGTGTAACCTTTATGCATTCTAGACAAGAAAGAAACAGTACATCAGAATCAGGTCGTCACTCAGGTTAAGGTGCAATGGAAGCACTTTAGCCCAGAGGAGGCAACCTAGGAATTAGAGCAAGTTTTGTGAACAAAGTACCTAGGTTTATTTCCAGAAGCTATGGAAGAAGAAAAACAACATTGTGGAAAGTGTTTCCATAAGGGGGAGAGGATGTAATATCCCCCAACAGATAAATTTTTTTGTAATATTTGAATTATTCTTTTATTTTTTCTTAATGAGATTGGTTGGTTATGGAAACCATAAGTGGTCCTTTAAGGACATATGTAACTGAAACATTATGCTTTTAATAAAAACATGAATGATGGGGACAACAATGCTGAAGAGGAAAATATGCATGTGAGAATGGGGTACATGAAGAGTCAACCTCAGGGAGGTTACACAATGCATGATATTTCCTGTATGGTGCTTGACATGCCCTGTTGAATCAGGGGTGTAGTGGGTGGTGGAAATTCCATGAGGAATTGGTCGTTAGTTGGAAAAGACCTAGGAAAAAATAAAAACTATAAGAAGGAATCATATGGGAGGAGGCATCATGTTTCTTAGTATGCCAGGGAAATGATTGAAATCTTCGTTTGTGAGCACTTTGTGTTAGGAAAGACTAGAATAAATACTTACTGGGTGAGCACTCTCTGTTAGGAAATTGATTTCTCATTGGAGAACTGTACCTAAGGTTGGATGTCACCACTCTTGGCATGCATAGTTTATCTTGGGGTTGATTGAGGGAAGAGAAGATATGTTCCTAATCTGCGGTTGAGTGGAATGTGGTTGTTCATTCTTCATTTGACTCATCGTATAACCAGGTTTCTGTAATGTTTAATTTTTGCAGATTGTTAGTCTCAGGGTATGCATGTATATGTGTGAATGTGTGTTTTGAATGCTAATTAAATGATCAGCATAGGTATTATGTTTTTAGATGAAAAATAGTGCTTATGAGATAGTAACTCATGCTCTATGTTTTCTTGACTGTGATCTGTATCTGGTTATATGGTTTGGGATCCCCTTTAGGGGATATTAAATTTCTCTTTCTAGATTTAAACAATTACAAAACTAGGGAAGTCCCTTTTTAATACTTTTAATCCTTGAATGATTGTGAAGTTGTGAAATAAAATTTTGCTACTGAAGTCTTCATAAGAAATCAGCTGCTAAGAACCCCTTAGGACCCCCAATCCTGAACTCATTTTAAGCAACGAACTCTTCCTAAGGAAATGAGGTCAACGAAGATTGTTAATCCCTTGGATTTACCCAAGAAAACTCAAGAAAACTAAGTAAAAATATAAGGCCAAAATTCCTGCGAAACCCTAAGTCTCTTAAGAAAAAAACAAGAACTTCCACAACCCGCAATCCACATGGTGGAAGCGAAAAGAAAAAGTTAAAACATAAAAAAATGAAGGGTTTTCGCAACCCACAATCTACATTGTGGAAGCAGAAAGTAGAAGGTACATTAGAAATAACTTAAGGGTTTCCACAACCAACAATCTACATTGTAGAAGCTGAAAGCAGTAGGTAAATTCAAAATAACCTAAGGTTTTTGGCAACCCACAATCCGCGTTGCAAAAACAAAAAGTGGAGGGTAAATTATAAATAATCTAAGGGTTTCTACAACCCACAACCGACATTACAGAAGAGGAAATTGGGAGTTAAATTCTAAAGAATTTAAATGTTCCCCATTCCGCAATTTGCATTGCAAAAAGAAGAAAGCGGAATTTAAAATCCTTAAGAATGTAAATGTTTCTGAAATATGAAATCGGCATTGCGGAAAGTGAAAATCAGAAATTAAACTGTGAATAATTTAATGGTTTTCTGTAATCCGCAATCCGCATTGCGGAAAGTGGAAAATGGAAGATAAAATCATAAATATTTCAATGGTTTTTTCGCAATCCACAATCTACATTGCAGAAAGTGGAAAGTGGTAGTTAATTTATAAAGGATTGTGTTTTCTGCAATCCACAATCCACATTGCAGAAGTGGAAGTTGCGGAAGGACCCTTGCGGGGAGTCCGTTGCAGAAGGCCTATTAGGAAAAGGTCAATTACGAAAGGAAATTTGTGGAAAAGTCCATTGCGAAAGAATTTTTGCAGAGAGTTCTTTGCAAAAGGCTTGTTGCAAAGAGTATGTTGCGGAAGGCCTGTTGCGGAAAAGTCTGTTGTAGAAGGCCTATTGCAGAAAGGATTTTTAACTTAATCTTTTGATTTCAAACCACTTAAAATTTAGTATAAAACCTTGAAGGATAATTTTATAGAGTCATTTTTATTTTTGTTGTGTCAAATATATGATATAGAATGGTTGATGATTTATGATACTAAAATTTTTATTTTATGCATATTTTTGGATTGTTATATGGGTATGTTACATCTAACCACTTACCTTTTCCCAAACCACCATGATGCGTCCAAGTAGTTGAGTCGATTCCACTTAATGACAAAAATAGAAAATTCTAAACTTGGATCCAAAGGTGAGGTTGTTTCTCTAGGTCGTCGATTGGTCATTTACTATTTTTTAACAAATATTGGGAGTTCCTACTAATGCACGTTTAGCCTAGAAGATGCTTCCCATATCTCTTGGATTTTTTGTATTGTATTGTGACTTGCTCAAGTCCACAATAGAAACAACTCCATTGATTTTTGTGGGATATATCTCTCTCTTCATGGTGGGGAAGGAAAGGGGTGCACCTCCTTCCTCAATGATCCATGCCTAAACCCTACCCTTTCTGTGTCATATCACATGTCCACCATCGGGCAGCTCAGGTATTTACGAAATTCAATGATGGGTAAGTTATTTACGACTGCATGAGATTTTATTTTCCATACTTCTAACTTCAATTTTCTTTCATAAATGTGCTTGCAATTGCATTAATCTACTGATATAGTGTAGATTCCTAGGTTAACAATAGTCTTTCGGTCAAAGAATCTATTCTTCATAAACTTGTTTATTTGTAGGATCTATGTCTCTTCTAGATCCTTGGATTTTGTCGATGGGGTCGATCTTTATGCTTATATAATCCTGGTTTTCTACACATCATCTTGATAACTATAGGATTCCACATAGATATTTTCTTTTTTATATCTATACACTTAGACATGAACTTGGCCTACACCATATGGGTCTAATCTAGTCATCTATAACACTTACGATCTAGTCACATATATCAACATCTTATTTTGGATAATATACACTTGAATATAAACATTCTTGGTTCTATATATGATTATTTTATCCATATACTATCTTGACCCTCTTTGGTTTTGTGCAAGGGTATCTATAATTACATAATCTTGTTTTACACATGCAACTCAACCCTCCTTTCTATTTTGAACTTGACTCTTAATAGATTGTTCACATAGTGTTTATGCTCATAATGAACTCTTTTAATTGTGATAAAAGAATCCATGCTACTTGTAGCTTATGTGTGAAGTCATACAATATAGTTGCACAAGATTACTCTTAGCCCAAACTTAGATCATAAGTTTTACTAGCTTCCATATGAATTTTATGCATAAGACAAATAATTGTACTAATAATTTTTTGTTCCACTTTATACTTTCTTATATAAGAATTGTTGTATCTTCATAACAATTTTGGTGCTAACTTTGTTTTGTATTTTCTATGTAGATGATCTCGAGTGGGAAGCCCTCGAGAAAACATGTAAATTTATCTATTTTAATAGCCAACAATCAATTCTTTTACATTTATATATCTATTAAAATTATGATAACATTCTATTGAATGTTCCTTTCCACTATGCCAAGGAGCTAATCATCGGTCCTAATCCCCTCGACTAGATTCTAGGAACTCAAGTAAGTTGAGTACTTGGCCTATTTAAGCCTTCTAAGTATTTTCAAAATAATATAGTTTAGGAGTGTCTCCTAATTCTCCAATTTTAACATTTATCACTTATGCAAACATTTGTACTTGGATTGTTTAAAGGACTATTTAATAACTATTTAAGTGATTGTTCTTCCTAGAATTGGGCAGTATTAGATATTCATTATACATGTATTAAATTCATAAGTATATTTTTTTTTATCTACGCTTAGATCCACTAATCTAATGTTTACAATATTTATAATTCTTAGTTACATACCATACATACACTTCCATCCAAGGGGTTGTTACCTTTTTCTTTTTGTTTATCTCCTACTAGGTTTTTTTTATGGATCGGATCCTTCTTTGATTCTCATATACCCAGGGGGGTGAAATCGAGTATTATATCAATCGGTTTAATGGATATTGAGAAGGGATACCGGATTACCAACCTTGAGGTTGTGAGCTATGTGGTATATTAGGAATATAGATCTCTAGGGTAGAAATTTATCATTTCTAATGTAGATAACACAATTATTGTATATCTACAATATAATTTCTTTTATAGTTCACATGTTATCCTATGGATATGTTTAGATATCTATTAATGTCACTTTATATATTCAGTTATTCAATATACGATTTTGATTCTTATGATATCAAGTATTTACTTTCGACATCTAACTTGACAATTATACTCTTTACATCATTATTTGTATACAATGTTAATGCAATATATTATGTTTCCCAATGCAAAACTTAAGGAAACAATTTATAATTTTTTTGTACTATATTTGTTGTCCAATGCAATAGTTAGGATTGAACATAAAAATAAATTTACTTGTACTAGATTATGTCTCCCAATGTAGCAATTAGGAAACATATACAATCAATTTATTCTATTACATTCTATTGTCCAACACTTTGGTCAAGAAACATATACAAATAATTTACAATAGTAAATATAACAATTGCAGTAACCATTTGTTCATTCATTTTTGACATGGAATAACTATTACTTTCTATTTAGCTTAGTATTGTAGATGCAACTTTTAGATTTCTTCCATTTAATAGTAGCTAACTAGTATGAATGTTAAATTACTCCATGGCATGCCAAACATAGTCTTTCCCAGATCACAAATATCATCATTACTTTCCTTTATCAAACTTCCAATAATTAGAAACAATATGTATGTACATTCATCATAGTAGACGCTATATTTCAGAAATCAATATGTACGTAGGAACATAAAGAGATCAATATTAGAAAATCATATATTTATATTATATAGGTCAATTGTGATTGTTGTTGGACAACCCCCAATCCATTCTTTTGCAACTAACATTTCCTTAATAATTTTAACACTTCAATTAGATTCATACTTAGCTTAATATACCCATTTACAGCTGATAAGTTTTCCTCCTTTTGGAAGAGGTACAAGATCCCAAGTATCATTCACCATTAAGGAATTATATTCTTTGTCCATAGATATTTCCCAATAATGATGGTATAAATATTCTCCAAATGTATCTATATAATTATTCTATGAAACTTAAGCCAAAAGTGAAGAGGTTATTTCAAACTTACCCATATGGAATAGGGTCGAAAATGGAGGAAAATAGGGGTTGGTTCCCATGGATGGGGATTATTGGAAGGATAAAATGGTGGTTAAACTTTAGATGAGATTTAATTTTGTAATTAAGTGAGATATTAATGGCATGGGGAGAATCATAACACACAAAACAACAAAATTTTCCAAAAAGTCCATGGAAAAATGTCAAAATCGTCAAAAGAGAAACCCATGAAAGTGGAGTGGTAGAAGTTGATAAAGGTGGAATGCAACTCATAATGGTGAGGTATCATGCTAAGGTAAGAAGGACCTATGATAAACTTGGGGGGTGTGAAAATTTATTATTAATATATAGGGGGAGGATGATATGATGTCTAAATTCCATTTTTGAAGATGTATATCTTAAGGGTGTTCTGAAAAACAATAGAGTCATAGTCACATAAGAAGCTTTGAAATAACAAGACATGTTGACATTGTGGAAAAATAGGACATGTCAAAAGAATTGTTTGAATAAGATGAATATTTAGAATAAAAGATCAAGTACCTTAAGCATAATGCATTGATTCAATGATCAACCAATCGACCTATTGAAAAATATACCTTCTCTCTTAACACTTCCCAAGAATTACATGCCCATACTTCCCAAAAAGAATGGATATTTTACTATGTATGTAGTCATCATATGGAAAACGATTCTTATCTATTCTTTTTCTTAAGTGGAGCCCTTGAAGAGAATATTTATATTGATTATGTTTACACTCTCATAGTTGTTCGAAGTGGAGATGTTTAGTGTCATCATGGTCCAATATCAAATGTCTATCATGTGCATAGTTTGTGTGCAAACTTGTGGTAGGTTTCTCAACTAATGATTAAGAAAAATGTTAAGTTTTGGTCAGATTTATTTGTCATAAAGGATCTGAGGCTTGGGGGGGTAGTTATTTCTTCAAGTTGTTTGGACCCCAGATATAGAATTTATAAGATCTATGATTCTTCTCGACTGAACGCACCGACAATAACAATATGTACATTTGGGAAGATTTCACTCATTTATCATACCAATGACATAAATCACATTTTTAATTAATGAGTTGGACATATAAACTTTCAAATTTTGAATATAAAGGTAACTCGCAACATGGTTTCTAGCCTCCCAAAGATTGTTCCACCTAATGGAGATTTTAGAGGATGTATTCTTGGAAAGAATTTGTTAGATTTGTAATATGTATAGAAGATGTTAAATCATTTTCCATAATAACATCATAACCATATGTAATAGGATCAGTGAAAGATAGACAAGTAGAACACAAAATAAATACACAATAATTTTTTCCTAGGATACCCAAACGGGAGAAAACCCATCAACTTATTCTAGATAGATTTGTCACTTAGTACAATGTTAGATGGAGATAGAAAACCCAAATATAAGATGTGTTTCATTTCTTCTTCTTCTTCTTCACCAATGAACTTGTATTTCTCTTCCTTGGAGCGAACTTAATTGAGATTACAGTATCTCCAAATAAGGGAGGGTGCCTCCCTATTTATACTGATCATGTGTCTAACCTTTTGGTCAAACATGGACAACTTCTGGACCCTACTGGGCCTATATATCCTATGGGTACTCAAGAAATTAATTTTAAAATATTATTTTGGGGACTATTTCCACAACTTACAATGGAGGTTTTACCTCCACTCTTTCATGACCAATTACATTAATGATGCCTTTTGATCGAAGGGAAAAAATCCTTTAAAGGAGGTATAATAAAGGTACAACAAACTATAAGAATTTGTTGAACAAGTTGCAATATAATTTTCCTTGGCTGTACTCAGTGCTAAGCTCATCTGCTTCTTAATAGACCAAGAAATCATGCCAGACCTCAAGCTCACGTAGCACCCTGAATTTCTCTTTCTATTTTTAGTACTACAAACCTAATCAATGTCAACATATCCTATAGGAATATCCTCTAATCTCTTTCATATATAAGTCCATACTCATTTGTACCCTCTAGGTAACTCAACACATACTTTTCCACAACCATGTGAACACTTATCGAGTCCACCATGTATTGTCTCCAAGTATGCATTGCAAAGCATATGTCAAGTACATCAATGAATTAATCATATTCATGTACACTATGGCATCAACTATATCTGAAGTAGGAGCATGTAGAAACTTCTAGTTTGATTCCATCATTGTAGCCTTGCAATCAAACATACGGAAAACAAATTTTCCTTAGCTAAGCAACATCTCCTATGGATTATGCCGCACCTCTAATCCAAAGAATCATGTCAAGATTCTTGAAATCTAAGATATATTGTAGTCTCTCCCTATGAAGTGGAGCACTATCCTCCCTCTAAATCTCATCATGTTATTCTACACTAGAGTGATAGGTATCCTCCCTTGTTGCATGCTTGATCTTGTAGATCAACATCGAAGACACTAAAGAATTAACTTCAGGTATCAGAATCACATCTTAGACATCATTCTTGATAATAAACTAGTAGTCTTCGACCACATCGTCCTTCCATTCTTTCTTCTTGGCCACTTCTTCATAACTAGAAGGATCTATATCAATGATGTCACACAAAAGTGCCACATAAATGGATCGTGTCTGAGGGCTCTTACTTTCTCTAGAATTCCCATATAGAACACCTTACGTTTCTTCATCTTGGAGCTCTCGTGCCCAAGATGGTCTTCTCTTGCGGGTATTCACCTCTTGAGGTGGATCTACAAGTCCCTATGGCTCAATGCTATCCAGTTCCTCTTCATGTACTTTTTTAATGTCCCTAAAATCTGAAATAAAAAAATAATTGTAGGACTAATAATGCTGCTAAGATCTTAAGGGACATATATACTTAACTTCAGGTTTGTAAAACTTTGTATAGGAATTATAACTATGTTCATGTTCTATTTACGATGATGTTCAATATCGTTCGTTTATGTACCAATGTATTTGCAGTTATGTATATTTTATCTAGTTTATTGATGCTATGATATTGTTTTACTCATGTTTGATTATGTATTACGTTACTTAGTTTCTTATTTTACTTCAATGATGAGGATAACTTACATCTATATCTAAAGGGGAGGAGTGGCTCTATTTTTCCTAATGACTCACTCAGAATGGTAAGGAAATCCTATGAAAATGGGATTACTTAGTTCACACAAACTAATGCATGTATTTCTTTTCTAAGCATATGCTACCTATGTGTGAAGGAAAACGTGAAATACCTAGCACCTAAAACTTGTTGTGCGATAGTTAGCGTGTTAAATGCACCCATGTGAAGGGTTGCATGGATCCTCCATGATGGAACAAGCCATAAAACCCATTCTAGTGTTTCACATTCCACCTTTGCATAGTGTTTTTGTTGTGAGTAAAGGAGGGCGATCTCCATTGTTGAGATGCACTGACAGAAGCAAGTTTATGTTGGATGGGAAAATGTTTTAACAAGTATGTTGTCTCAACTATGTTTTAAAATTTGTTTTATGCCTTCATTTTGGAAATGGGTAATAACATACTTCTAATTCGATTGTTGGTTTCGTTTTATAGGGTTTGAACGAGCATGGGGAAGCTATGCAAATGTGGCAAGGGAAAAGGTCGGCAGCACATTCTGGGAAAGTACATAAGATTAGGGCCTTTACCCAACTGATTGGTCATTTATGAGGTCCTCTATTTGAAGTTTTTAACAAGATCCCCATTTGGGATTCACTGGGGTTGGGAAAAATAGTAACGATGCTCAGTCCTTAAATCGTGGGTTTGGCTTTTGTGGTTGTCATCCCATTCAGGAATTTGTAAATTGGATACAACTGTGTAATTTAAAACCTCTTTGTTTGGAAATTTATAATGGTGTTCCATTTGATTTATTTCGGCTCTTCATTTGTTGTGAGCACCGTGATTTAATTTATATGATGGTAAAAATTATATCAGTGCCATTGTGGAGTAATGGCACTATGATAATGTCATTTTGGTACTTTAAGACTTGACTTTGGATATAATTCGGGTTTTAAACCCATGTTGTAATTTATGGAATGGTTTAGCGTTTTAAATGGGTTTTACCTCTATTAATATTAAATTTTTTTGATTTGGGAATTTTGTCTCTATTTAGAAGATAAAGGGAAAAGCCCTAGCTTCATGCTCGATTTGGTTTCATGCTAGATTTGTCTCTTCTTGTTTATCATTTTCTATGTCATTTATTGAAATGTGTTTATGTATGTGGTAGAGGGAAACCCTATCTCTGCTCAGCATTATACGTTTTGATATATTACTTGGTATAAGATGATAAAGCCGACTATTGTGTTTTAATATTATGGTTTTAATGGTGGTTGTAATACCATGGCCCATGCTTGCCTGTACGACATAGCCTATGTATCTGTAAAGTTTATAAGTTATATTCTATATGGAAATACTTACTTTAAATGGTTAGTGGATTCGATGGCTGATCTGTAATGTTTTATTTATGTTGATTATTTCTCATAGTTAAACACTCCAAGTTGAAGCTTTACGAGATTCAAATGGTGGATGAATGTCATCATAGGGTTTAAGTTGTAAATGTTTTCCTTCTTATTTTTATGGTTATGTTTGTGATGTAATTATTTCTACTGTAGTGTAGATAGTTTAACTTGGGTTATGTTGGAGGTATTTTGGCCAACCCTTAATAGGATTCGATACTAGGTGAATGCATAACATTTATATTTTTTACTGTATTTAGGTTTTGGTTTTATAATGTAAAATTTTCCTGTTAAAACGTTGACAGGATCTCAACCTTTGTGTTAGAGGAATGATGATTATTCTGCTGGTGCTTTATTTATCTTATTGTAGCGTGGATAGTGTATATGTTTTGTATTTTTGTTGCTGACAAATGTAATATGCCAGCATATGTTTAGGTTATCCTACCCTTTGTACTGGATTCCTATAGGTCGGTGAATCGTGGGTGACTTGTATAGTTTACTTAGTTTTAATGTGCAAATCAGCAACTGTTGTGCATCCCTTGTATGGTTTTTTGTTTGTTAAGTGGTTCGATCACTAGTTATGGTTTTAGTCTATTTATTAGTTTTGTTAATGAGTAGTTCAAATGATAACATGGATGTCTGTAATTTGTTTATTTATTTTTTTTAGTTGTTTTCGTTGGATGGGATGTCCATCGTTTACCAATTCTTTTAAATATTTTTTAAGCAATGAATGATGCACATAATCTATATAGTAAGTTTATTGTGTTTTGTGATATTTAATAATATGAGGAGTTTTGGTTTCCAAGGGACTCGATCCCTGGTCCATGACTCTGTTTTAATAGTTTGTTTTAATGGATAAATTTATCTGATACTAGTTATTATTTTTACTTCTGGTTTTATGAGTCTTTGGGAGAAAACTTTATACATGTACTATGTTTATAGGATTTATATTTATAGTCTTAATATTTTTTTATAAAGTTGTAAACGATCTAGTTGCTAGATTTTATTAGAACTAAAGGTTGGGTCTAGACTAAACCCTAACATTTATATAAACCTTTGAAACTAGTTTAATATAAACCTACAAGGAAATTTACCCTAGAATATATATAAGAATTAAAACTGAGATTCTAATTTAACTAATAAAACAAACATGAAATATTTATTCAAACTAATGGAGAGTAAAATTATATATCTTAATCCAAAGCATAAGGGCTATAATTACAACATGTAAGAATAACTAAAATAGCTAGGAAATGTAGAAACCTCTTACCTGCAACTATGTAGCTTGTAATGGCTAAAGGACCCTGCACACTTAAACACCCATAATTAGCAAAAAAAATTTAATCTTTGACCTTATGGATGATAACCATATAACTTTGGACCTACCATGTTCCTCCCAACCATGACTGGGAACCATTCCCGGTTCTAATTCGAATCCCGCCGAGATGGCTAGAACATGTAAGTGATCTAGAAATCCTAAAGGTCAGGCTGATCCTATTTTGAAATCAGTATCTATATAAGCATTAGAGGAAATTTCAACTCAAAATGGGCCTCTTAAAAAAATCAATAAAATAATAAATAATATTTATTAATTTTGCAGGAAGAAAAGAAAAAAACTACTTTTTTGTTTCTATTTTCGACATATATCCCCGTGTTTTTACTCCAATTTCGATCAGGAGAGCTTGTTGGATGCGGAATTAAATTCTGCATCCAACAAGTACCGACTCAGAATACTTTTGACGGACCTCGTTACCCCAAAAACAAGAAATACCTTAAAAAAATGTGATGATGACATCATCATCACATTTTTTCAGGTATTTCTTGTTTTTGGGGTAGCGGGGTTTGTCAAAAGTATGCCAAGTGAAAGAATTGAAATTTGTATGCCTAATAACAAGAAGATCACTGAAAGAATGAAAAATACAACATGACAAAGAAGACACAAATATTTATCATGGGAATTCCTCATGGGGAAGAAAACCCAACAAAATGTCCTCGATATAGAATCCAACCAAGTACAATGTAATACCACAATACTAAGATATATTGCTTCTTCTCATCTAGATGGAATCCTCTTTATCCCTCAAGTGAACTTGCTTGAGTTGTGAGTGTGTCCAAATGAGGAGTGTGCCTCATCTATTTATACACATCAACTGTGAATCCTAATAACCCAACAGGGCCAACTTCATCTCTCCAACAAGGATGAATTTCCTTGGGAGACAAAAAAATGCATTTTAATAATTCTTTTGTGGGTACTATTGACCCGAATTACAATAGAGGTTTTACCTCAAGACTTTACATGAATAATTACATCAATGTCATCCCTAATTGGAGGAAAAACATCACCAGAAAGGAGGGATAGCAACAATATAATAAAAGTACAATAAAATACCTTCTGCTATTACATTGTTTTAACAATCCATCTTAACAAGAAAGGTATTATACATCATCAACAACAACAACAACAACATCTATACAACTAACTTGTAGATTTATATGTCATAGGAAGCTTTGTAACAACAACATCATAAGTATGATTATCATCATGAAACATCATCATCGTGGAGAATCATTATCATGAAGCATCATCATCACAGAACATCATCATCATATAACATCAATGATCACAAAACATCATCATCTTGGAACATCATCATCATGGAACATCATCATTGTGAAACATCATCAACATGTGAATATTGGAACATCATCATCATATGCAACATCAATATGTGAACACTGGAACATCATCATCATCTACAACATCAATATGTGAATACCAAAACATCATCAATAGTAGTAACATCAACATGTGAATAGTGGAACAACAACAACAACATTAGCATGTTAGTGCTAAAACAACATCATCAACAAATGAATGCTAGATCATCATCAACATAAAGATGTTGGAATAACATCATCATCATTAGCATAAAATGCTAAGACAACATCATCATCATCAGTAGTGGCATAGAGTGATGGGACCAAACCATCATCATCAAAACAAAGTGTTGGGACCACATCACCATTAGCAACATATATTGTTGATCCATCTGAAGCAACATCATGGTGGGAACTCTAGTAGACCCAACTAGGCTTGTCTGGATTACTAATCCTTTCAGACAAAACAAACCTAGCCAGACATACCGATGTACCTGGGAACCAAACAATCCTTGTCTTCCTGACTAACCCTTTAGGGCCAAACAAGCCTAGCGAGGTATACTAATCATCCTAGGATCAACTAGGCCTTGTCATCATTGATATACCAATCCCAATGGGATCAACCAGGACTTATTAAGATGGCATGCCAATCCTATACTAAGATACCACACCACTGCAACAAGAACCACATCATCATCATTATCACCCCCTCTTTCAAGGGTGGTCCTTTCGAACTACACCAAGCTTGTATCAAAAGTATTTAAACTTTACATGAGACATAGGATTAGTCAATACATCAACCACTTGTTCCTCTATAGGAACATATTATAACTGTACCTATCCCTTCTACAACATGTCTCAAATATAATGGAACTTTATCTCTATGTGTTTTGACTTGCCATGAAAAACTGAGTTCTCTAACAACTTGATGCAACTTCAATTATCGCAATAGATATAGGTCACATACATGTCCGTGTCGAACAATCATGTTAACAAGTTGTGGAGATAAATTACTTCACTACATTTTGAACATGTGGAAATGTATTTATCTTCTCATGTACTAAGGGAAACACAAGTTTTTTTTATATTAATCCATAAGATTACACCTGATCCCAAACTAAAACAACATCCTGAGGTACTCTTCTTGTTATCGGTTCTCCCAATCCAATATGAATCTTTATAACCATGCAACCTAATCTCACCATCGGTTTATATGAGGCCACAATATAATGTACCCTTAAGGTACCACATCACATGTTTTTCTACAACTAGGCTAACCTGTTAGGCCTCCACCATATACTGACTTAATGTGTTTACAAAAAAACATATATATGGTCTAGTATTCATGAGATACATCAGTGAGGAAATAATTTGTCGGTGCAATGTAACATCTACTATATCTGAGGAATCATCATTCATTAGCTTCAAATTAGTTACCATCGGGGTGTTCATCACCTTGCATCCAACATCCCAAATTTCTTTAGGATATCAACAATGTATTTTCTTCTATTAAGGAAAATCTTATCTAGGAATTGCCATACTTCAAGACCGATAAAATAGTGCATCATATCAAGATATTTCATTTTGAATTCAACACCAGTATTATTCTTACATACATACATAATATTTTCTTCACCTAATAGGAATATATCATCAACATATAGCAATAGAATCATAAGTCCTTCATCGACAACCTTATAGTAAAGGTTGGAGTATGCTTTACTTTTGGTAAAGATGAAGCTCATCAGAAATCCATAAATTCTTTCGTACCATTATTTGGGTGCTTTCTTTAACCCATATAATGCATTCTTCAATTTCCATACATGTGAATTTTTGTCATGGGTTTCAAAACATGAAGGTTGTTCAATGTATACCTCTTCTTCTATCACACCATTTAGCAATGTTGTCTTTAGATCCATTTGGTGTAGCTTCCATTTCATTTTGGATTCCAATGCGAGGATACTTCTGATTGAGATATATCTTATTACTAGAAAAATTCTCTTCATAATCATATCCTTTTTTCTATGAGAATCCTCGAGATATGAATCTTGCCTTGTACTTCTCAATACTTCTATCTACTAGATGTTTTGTCTTGAATATCGACTTTCACGAAATAACTAACTTTTGTATCGGTATTGGTACTACATCCCAAACATCATTCTTGATGATAGATTGATATTCTTCTATAATTACATCCATCCATTCCTTGTGTGTAGCTTCTTCAAACAAGTATGGTATGTATCAACAAGGTTACACATCAAGGCCACATAGCTGGAGTAGGTCCTTGGTCTCTTGCTTCCTTCTCCATATTTTTTTTCACCTTAAATGACATAACAAGCCTAACCTGGTCTTCTCTTCTTTCAAATCATTTCACGAGGTATCTCCATAGCCCTTTGAGAATATTTCATGTCATGGTATTTTGGTATCTATTCTTCTTCAACATTGCAGATTGGCATTCTACAGGTTTCTTCAACTATGAAGGCTTCATCTTATTCTTCTTGATATTCATTTACATGGTTCATTCTAGACTTACTGAAGGCTGCATCTTCATCAAATATAAAATATCTATTGATCTCAATCCGATGATAACCTACAATTTAAACTCCATAATATTTCGAATGATCATTGTATCCACCAAATATTTCCTTCTTTCCGTAAGGGCCCAATTTTGATATTCTCTACTTAGGAACATGTATAAATACATGGTAGCCAAATATCTTTAGGTGGTTGACTTCAAGATTCTCTTCAACAAACATTTCTTTAGTATTTTTGTTTCTGTTGTGAAAATACACTACGATTCTAGATGCTTCAACCCATAAGTACATGGGTAGGTCTTGATCATGATTCATGAATTTCATAGATTCCACAATGGTTCTATTCTTTTTTTTTGCTACTCCATTATGTTTAGGATTATAGGGTGTGGTGAGATCCCTCTTAATCCCAAATTTTGCAGAAATATTTGAATTCATTTGAAGTGAATTCTCCTCTATTGTAGAATCTCAAGGTTTTCATCTTCTTTTCATGAAGTTGATGAATACACTCTTGTTAAGATTAAATATATATGTCGTTATCATTTGGAATTTATTGATACTAGTTTGAAGTACATGAGATTTTATCTAAAACCCAATAACTACTTGAAGAATGATTGGCTTTAGATAATAAAAATGTTGAAATAAATTAGACAATTGGCCCTTGAGATGGATCTTTTTGGGAGGTTGGTTAGTGTTGTTAATTCTTATTTAAAGAACGTGTATGTTTACCAATTTTCTCTTGCAAAAGTTCTTCAGTTTATTATCAAAAAAATCAATCATCGATTGTTCAGTTTCATTGGTCTAGATGCAAGAATAAGGGGATGTATTATTTGGGAAAGTGGACTAGGAATTATTTTTCCAAGAGCATGGCTGGGTGGGGGATAAAGAATTTGTTGTTTTTAATAAAACTCTTTCTATGAAGAGTCTTTTATGTGGGTTGTTTGGTATAGGGATATGGAGTGATTTAATCAAATCCAGGGTAATTTTTAGGGGTGAAATTTTGCAAATTGGCTATTTTTAGGGTTTTTTTCCAAAATATAAATTTGTTATTTGCTCATTTTTAGTGTCTAATATCGCCTATATTTACATAAAATATGATTTTATCATGATATTCGCTAAAATTTACACATTTCAGTGTTAATTTTATGTTTCATATTTAATATTCGCCCACCTATCTATAAACATGTTTTTTTCAATCCAAAGCAATCACCTAGAATACTATACTCATGTATAATATTAGAATCCTTAAAAACTACCCTGATCAAAGATAAGTATTTACAAAATATATCAATGGTGGAGTGGATATAAAAGGGAAGGAAATGGTTACTTGTTGCATCAAATATCTAGAGGGGTCTATTGGGGTATATTTCTTCAATGGACTCTTGGATATATTAGAGGATAGGTAATGGTTTATAATTTCATGGTGGGGTAGATCCTTTTGTTGGAGGTGACTCAAGTTATGTGTTATTGTAGCCTCTTCTTGCTTATGTGAATCCTTTTGTCTATAAATATTTATCTCAAATACTAAATGAGATTTAGGGAATTTCTACCACTAACTGTTGGTTGGAGTCACGGATCTAGGTTCGCTACCTAAATTTGCAAAAGAATGATATTAGTTATATCAAAAGACTTAAACATTGTGGTATTACTTTGTCAAATTTTCCAAAAGATGTTGTTTGGACATGAAATACATATAAAGGTAAGGTTATAGCTAAACTTACCTACATGAAGAGATTAAACTATATTCTATAGAACTAGTTCTAAAATGGTTTCATACTTCATTGTGGAACTAGGTAGCCTCATTCAAAGTAAAGTAAAGGAATTTGTGGAAGTGCTTCTTTCGAAGAATTCCTTTATATATGGATTGATAATGTATACTTAGGATTTGATAATATTCTGATTTTTTCATCTAGAGTATCTGGATGAGGAAGATTGCTATTATTTTTGAAGGAGGATCAATGCACGACTCACCCTTGAGTTCTAAGATTGTTGGGGTATTTTCATAATTTCATTGGGAGTATTTTTCAAGATATGTTCCCGTCATAAAACCTCTTGTATTTTATACTTATTTGGTTGGAATAATTTTCTATGGGGCATCCTAGTTGGGATATGGTGGTGTAGGGATGCTATTAAATTTAAGTAGAGACCATTCCTTTCAGTGTTGAATGAATTGTGGTGCTAGTTCAAATACAAAAGATGAGTTGATGGAACTCTGGGGTTTGTTAGTTTTTTCTATGCCAAAAAATTATCTCTCCCTCTAGGATTTTAGAAACTCATAGGTCATTGTGGATTAGGTAGGTGATAAGGCTCATCTCCATTACTTGTATCATGTGTAATCCATAATCAAATTGATTCAAAATAGTTTTCTATCATTTTCTTACCATCATATCTATAGGAAATTTAATGATATGGCATACATGCTATCAAAAAAGGTACAGGTTTTAGGGAAGGGATCATATTTTATGAAGAGTTTAAGGATCACCAAGTTGTAATTGTAGGATATTTCAATGCATAATAACTTAGAAAAAAATGTATTTTTTATATAAAGGTAGATTATGTTTTGATTAAATCTTGTTGTGGCCATAATACTGTAAATTTTGAAGTTGATGCTCTGAGATTACATGTCTAGTTTGAAGTAAAGTCTTTTCTAGGTTAGTTTAGATAAATATTGAACAAGTTTGGATATTTCTTGTTCTTTGTAGAAAGAGATCTAGAGTATATGTTATACCTAGGTTTTGGAGATCAAGGAGAAATTTGTATTGATGAACAATTGAGTATATCTCATGCTTTGTAATCTTTGATTCATTTCTAATGAATATAAAGTAATATTTTTTCTGGTTGAAAAAACAATGGGCACATATATGTTTAAAAAAATGTACTCATTAGTTAATTATGCATACATTGGTTTATGTATTGAAAATAAAAAATAAAAAATTAATTCATAATTTCTTTTACTTTTCATCTATTTTTGGATGTGTTTCCAACAAGTTCAAGAGGTTTTTTGGAAAATAGTGTATTACATACCTTATCTTGACTTCAACAAAAGAGTTTGACATCAATGTATTTGAATGTTTCCAACATTTCCAATGACATTTTCTCTCTCTTTTTGTCAAATTCTAGATAGGGTTGTGGTGGGGGGTTTTGGTGTAATGGTGTACAATCACACATTCTTAATTGTTTGTAAAGCTAAGAGTAAACAAATAAAGGAAAGGGGAGAAACATACAAGTGATTACTTCAACATACATTTTCATCTAACAATAATGAAAACTTTAATATATTAATTCAATGAGTAAACATTATTCAAATGAAATATTTAGGAAAAAACAACGCATGATATCATTCTAATTTCAGGAAAACTTAATCTATCGTTAACTTGAGTACCATATCCCCTTGTGGATGACCTATTTTAAGGGAATTAAACTACCTATAAGGATAATGAACTAGGAATGGGGGAGTAGGGATGATGCATTCCTAACTCTCTAAACTCATTTCTCCAACATAACTTTGATATGAATCAATCCTTTTTTATTTCATCCTTGGGGATCATTTTCATAAATTAAAATGAAGCCCCATCCTAGGACCAATTCCCATATGACTTACCCTCATCCCATAACTTGAGCCTAGATACTTATGAGGCCTTAAGGAAGGCCGAAGGACTAAGTGATAATGAGATGGAAGATTTAGCATGCTTTCTACACACCAACTATGAAACGAAGAAATTTTGTTTACTCTAGGAATAACCATTGTAAATAAGACAACCAACATAAATCCATATAGGAAAATATATATTGAATATACAATGATGAGAGATGATGATAAATGATTACAAAGTGTGTACTTAAATATAATTTCATCGACTATTTTAGATATAAAGATTGTACATATTTTATGTTTAATTGATTATTTATAATTATTAATATTAATGTTATATATATATATAACATTTCCTTCCTCTTAGAGATGCTTTGTCCTCAAATCATGATTATGGAATACTTTTATCCCTTGTTCTTGCACGTAATGATTTCTTGTAATCCTTTGTGTTGGAAGTTGTGATGCTTGACAAAATGAGGTGATACATTCTTTTAAACACTAAGTAAAAATTTTATGTCATTTGTTAAGTGGTCCATCCAAGATCTACCTTCAATGGAACTGTTTGTTGATAGGTTGTTTGGATAAAACTTCCCACTTTCTTCTTCCATACAAGTTCTTGATTTTGTCTTTTGTACTTTTTCAATGTGGTAGTTGGTTTGTCTGTAAGAAAAGTGCTATTTTTTTTCCACTTGACTTTGTCGTCAATACTAAACAACTCTTTAGATTATGATATGGTATTTGATTCCCTTATGAAGTGTTTATAGAAACTTTAACTTTTTTCCCTTTTGGTGACTTATGGGTTGATAATAATTCAGTTGAGTTTGTATTTGTTCTTCTTTTTGGTGTTTGAATTTGAGCATCGGATGAATTTGTTATTGGGTCAATCAACGTTTATTTGTTGACAAATGATTTTTTGTGATCTAATTCTTCTTGTAAACATTTCTTGTCATGTTTTAGTTTTCCCATTTGTATAAGTCTTGATTGTGTCTCCTTAATGTAAGAGTTCTTCCTTATAATATGACTTTTAGAATTCATTTTGAGTTTTTTTGATAAATTATAATTTTCCTCTATGGTTAGAAACCAATCCATTATTCTTGATGTTGTCATTGATAATACTAGGAAAGAAAAGTGTGAATTCAGATCAAATTAATGTTTATTTAGATCCATTATTTGATGAGCTAGTAGAATTTTGGAAAGGAAGTGAAGCAATTCATGTTTCAAGGGAAAATGGTTCAAAGAAATTCACTTTAATATCTTATTGTTTGTTTATTATACACGATATTTTTGCATATGGAACATTGACTAGTCTTAATGTTCATGGATACCATGAATTTCCACCTTACATTTTTAAGGATTTTGTGAGGTAGTCAAGTATTTGTGTAAGTGTATTTATTGTGGAAATCGTACTTAACTTAAAATGGAGCATCAATATCATTGAAAAAAGTCATGTTTCAATGGTCAAAAAGAGAATTCTAAAGCACCGTCGGAAATAACAAATGATTACATTATTCAAAATGATCCACTTAATGATAGTGTTGTAAAATGATTGTGCATATTTTATAAGTTTCCATACTTTAAGCATATAACCATTAGGCATATTGTTGAATTTATTCATACTAAGAAAACTATATCTTCTGCTATTATAGAATCTCTTTTTGGTGCATATGATACAATGTCATCACACCTAGACCTTCAAGAACTAAAGATTCATTGAAATGTTTGGGTTGAAAAATATGACAATGAAAAATATAGAAAACCTGTTGCTTCTTATGTTTGGACAAAGGGAAAACAGGCACAGTTCTTAATGTTTGTGTCTTAGACTCACTTTCCTACTGAATATGTGAGTAGTAATATTAGAAGGATAACTGAAAATAATGGCTTAAAAGGCCTCAAGGCCCATGACTATCATCTCATAATTGAGAATATTGTACCTATTGTGGTCATATCAGCTTTGGAAAATGGACCAATATTAGAAATTATAAGGTTGGTTCTAATATTGAAGAGAATGATTTTGTATGTATTAGATCCTTCATACTTTGATAATTTGAGGGGTAAGGTTGTTGAAGTTCTTTTCTTATTGGAACGAGAATTTGCATCAATAATATTTAGTATTTATATGCCTCTTCTTGTACATCTAGAGCATGAATTAGACAATTGTGGCCCGATAAGATCAACATGGATGTATCATGTAGAATGATTTAGGAAGGTATTGAAAGCATTTTTCTGTAATAAGGAAAAACCAGAAGGTAGCATGTGTGATGGATATTCAATGCAGTAGGCCATAGTATTTTGTACAGAATATATGAAGTATTTTAGTTATGTCAATCGACATGTGTGTGATGATAAAGAAGAGGAGAGATTTGCAGGAAAATTGTTAGAAGTGAATGGACATAACTTCAATATATCAAATGAGAAAATAAGTGTGATACATGCCTACGTTCTTCAAAACACATCCTCATTCGATAAGTAGCATGGGTGAAATATTGTTTATATGATTATTTATCTATTTAATTATATATAATAGTTAAATGTTTATTGTTCTTACTATCTTGTATGTTCATATTCTATGTAGGAAATATGAAGAAAATATTCGAACAGGAATGTGTCCATCTTAAAAGTGTACACTTATGAATTTGAATATTGGAGATGGTTATTTTCCAAATTTTGATGATTGTATTGTTTCTTCAGTCACAGATGCACGACAAGAATGTTAGGATATACTGATCAAGGAAATTGAGCTTTCACAAATGCCAAATATATTGGCTACTTCATTCAGTGGGATGTGGGCCTATGGTAGTGTTGGCCGAATTTTTTTACCTAGGCCAACTTAAGGAGATTAAGCCCACACAAGTTGCTTAGAACAGCTCTCGTTGTGTTTGGAATAGAAAAACCTCATAGGTTATGGTCCTACTACCAACTGAATTTATTCTCTTAAGAGGAATGTAAAAATTCAGCAAAAATGTATCCTAATTAAACTACTGTTTAAAGTAAATTCTAAAGTCGAATTCTAGATCTAAGTAATCCTAAAGTGCTTTCTTAAGGAAAGTCTCCTATTTTTGGTATTTTTTATTTAAATTTGTGATTAAGGAACTTTTCCAAAAATTTAAATATGATTAAAACCTATCTAATAGCTGCTAAGATTTAACTAGAAAATTTAAACTAAACTAATTAACTATTCTATCCTATCTCAGTTGAGAGCGAGTTTTAAAAAAACTAAATTTAATTACCTTTTGATTATAAATAAGACTAAAAAGAAACAATTCTAAATCAATGAAACAACTTAATCGAATAGAAATTATAATACTTGAGACTTTAAAATATTTATGAGAAAAGAATGATGAAATAATAAAATAATTTCACTATTTCCATAGTTTATCAAAAGATAATTAAACTTCCACACTTCAATATTTGAATAATATGATAGTTAACTAACTGTGAATTAAAATATTTACCAAAACACAAAATATTTTAATCAATTAGTTAAGGAAATATAATATCAATCGCATTTATTTACCAAGTAAAACCTTAAATAAATAAAGATAGAATATTGAATATCAAATATCGAAATGAGTGATTAGAGCAAGTTTTATAGATTTATACAAAACCATAACCAAGTATGACAATATATAATAAAGCCAAGAAAGTCAGATACCAAATTTATATATATACATTTTAACAAAACAACGATCACAAAGATACCACTTTCATGAAACACTCCTAAAAGATCCAAGAAAGAGACAACTATTTCTTTAATATCCACCGGTGAGAAAGTTTGAAATTTGAGTATAAGTATTATCTTCNGTTTGAAATTTGAGTATAAGTATTATCTTCAAAAACTCCTATCCCCTCCTTGTGGCCATGTCTCCTCCATCTGCAAATAAAATTTACACAAAATGAAAAAAAAAAAAAAAATCAAGAAGTCCAAGATTCCTTTCATTCTATCCAGAGTCCCCATCCCCATTACAGTAGAATTGCTTTTATAGACCATCAAAACTCTCAACCATTCGCTGGAAATGTTGAATCAATCCTTCAAATCAGCAGTGTTATGCTTCATTGATCCCACTGGCATTTACTAAAAAATTTCACCAGAAAATATCATTTGGTTTTGGCGATCCCTTTTAATGCACCCATGATCTTCAACTCTAGAATCTTAACTCGAAGCCTACAATTTAAAATTGAAATTAAATAATAAAAACGAAATATAGCTTGAAATCAAAAGCAGTGAACTCATTAAGAAAATTGCATGAAAGGTTTAAGAATTCTTCCCTTTTTTTAACTTGATAAATTGACCGTACGTTCTCCTCATGGGATCATTGCTCAATCTATGTGTTAATTACCTCAGGTATTCATGTGAGTTAATATCCTTATCCTCATCAAATCTGAATTTGATGAGTTAATGAATTTGTATAATTTACTAAATTCTAACACTACAGGTGGATTCATAGATCCAAAGGGGTCTCTAAATCCATTTGTAGTGCTATAATTTAGTAAATTTTAGACCTCCTCATGGATTAAGTACCAGGTTATTCACCCATCAATGTTTCATCAACTATATAAATATTGAGCAATATTTTTTATCAAATATTATTATATGACAACTTATCCTTTGTTATTATAATCATCAAACATGCAGGGTTCTGACGCTTCTCGACCAATGAGTACGTGAAAGTTGTCCATTAATATCCACTCTACAATGTTGACATAGAAATTAGAAACCAAATATTAAGTTGATCATGATATTGTTTTGAATAGAATCATTATACCCATCATTAACATATAACAATATCCCCATAACCAATATAATTTTGTTATAACTTAGGATA